>PVLC010036055.1:0-15997 GCA_004027655.1 Graphiurus murinus
TGGCGCACGCTTGTAATCCCAGCATTCGGGAGGCTGAGACCGGAGGATCCGGGTTCGCGGCCAGCCTCAGCTACCTAGTGAGGCACTCCGCAACTCAGTGAGACTCTGTTTCAAAATAAAGAATAAAAAGGGGCTGGGGGTGTAGCTCGGAGGTAGAATGCCCCTGAGTTCAATCCCCAGTACCGCAAAAAAAAAAAACTAAAACCACCAGTATTCCAGCATTGATAAACACTTTAAAATCTAAATATAATTTAAGATGGGGTTTAAGAAAGACTGGATTTTCAAGAAAATCTAGGTGCCCTTCGACTCAGAGTGGGGTTACAACTCAGTAAATCCATCCCAAATTGAAAATACATTAACTGCACCTAACCTACCATGTATGAAAGCTTAGCAGCTCAGTGCAGAGAGGGGCCCTACTGGAGCTGAATGGTGGTGTGTGCTGAGAAGGAAAGGCGGGTGAACGTTCAGAAAGACCAAGAGTGGGTCAGGCAGAGTGCTGGGGCAGTGCCTCGTTCTTCCTGCCGAGGTGTCCACCGAAGGCTCGGGCATTAAAGCCTTGGGCCCCAGCTTGGTGCTCTGGGGAGTGCTAGAAGCTGTAAGAGGTGGGGCTTAGCGGACGGTCTTCAGGTTCCTGGGACCCTGCCCCTTTCCCTTCCTTCCAGCTCTTGGCAGGGGCAGCTTTGAGGCGAGTGGCGTTGCTTTGCACACACTTCACGCTCAGCTAGACTTACACACAAGAAACATGAAGAGAACGATGCCATGACGCAACATCAGAGTGCTCAAAAGTAGTGATCAAGAGAAAGCTGTAAAAGCACCCAGTATGTGGAGGTCAGTTTATAGCACTAAAGGCCTGTGTCTAGTAGAATAGGAAAAAGGTTTCAAGTCAGTTCCACAGATTAACCTAAAGAAAACGCATTCTATATATTAACAGAAAAACAATACTTTGTGTATTAATACAAAAAGAACAAATGAATCCCAAAGAAGAAAGGAAATTTTAAAAAGATGAGAGGAGAAGTTGGTGAAATAGAGAATATAATCAATGAGAAGATCTATAAAATTAATAAATAACGCTAGACTGATTAGCAAAGACAAAAGATATAAATTTTCTGAGACATATTGAACAGGTAGCATTATTACAGATTCTACAGCTACTGAAAGAATAGTAGGGCATATAATGAATACGTTTATGCCAGTAAATTCAACAACTTAGAGAAATGGACAAATTCCTGAGAGGCAAAAGCTATTAAAGCTTCTTCAGACATTATGAGAGTGTTACAAACATTCTTACAAATAAAACTGTAGGCTAAGAGAATCTCATAGTCAGTTCTATCAGATATTTAGGGAAGAAATACTACTACTTATATGTAGATTCTTGTAAGAAATTGAAGATAAAGGAACACTTCCTAACTCAGTAAGGCCAACATTACTCTCTACCAAAACCAAAGATGTTAAATGAAAACTACAGACCAGTATCACTCATGAACACAGATGCATGAATTCTGAACAAAATTTTAGTAAGTCAAATATGACAATATATAAAGGGGATAATACAGTATGACTTGAAAAACCAGTGTAATCTACCATATTCACATATTCAGGAAAAGTCACAACACATTTAGAAAAGGCATATAACAAATGCAGTATCCATTCCTGATAAAATCTATCAGCAAACTGTTTAAAGCTTTTATTGGTACATTTAGTTGTGCATACTAAATTTATAGTGATACATTCATATATGCACAGAGCATAATTTGGGTTATTTCCTTCACTGTACCTCCTCTCCTCCTCTCACAGACTAGGTTTTTAAGGGAATGCTCTCACCCTAGTGAAGAGTATCCAATAAAAACCTACATTATGCTTAGTGATGAATGACCAGATACTTTCTCCCTGAGATCAGGATCATAGCAAGGAAAGGTACTCTTACTACTTCTATTTAACATTGTTCTGGAAATTTTTAAAAAAGGGATATTCAAGTTGGAAAAGAAAAAGTATAACTATTCTTTGATGATATGATTATGTATAAATTCTGATGCAATCTGTTATAAAAAGCTATTAAAATCAGTAAGTAAATTTGTAAGGTTGTAGGATGCAAGCTTAATATACAAAATGCATTGTATATTGGCAATGAATGATTGGAAATTGAATTAAAAAAACCAGTGCCATTTAAATATGGAAACATAGCCGGGCGTGGTGGCGCACGCTTGTAATCCCAGCATTTGGGAGGCTGAGAGAGGAGGATCCGGGTTCGCAACCAGCCTCAGCTACCTAGTGAGGCACTCTGCAACTTAGTGAGACCCTGTTTCAAAATAAAGAATAAAAAATAGGGCTAGGGGTATAGCTCGGAGGTAGAATACCCCTGAGTTCAATCCCCAGTACCGAAAAAAAAAATCAGTAAGTAAATTTGTAAGGTTGTAGGATGCAAGCTTAATATACAAAATGCATTGTAGCCGGGCATGGTGGCACATGCTTGCAATCCCAGCATTCGGGAGGCTGAGACCGGAGGATCCGGGTTCGCGGCCAGCCTCAGCTACCTAGTGAGGCCCTCTGCAACTTAGTGAGACCTGGTTTCAAAATAAAGAATAAAAAATAGGGCCGGGGGTATAGCTCGGAGGTAGAATGCCCCTGAGTTCAATCCCTAGTACCGCAAAAAAAAAAAGAAAAAAAAATGCATTGTATACTGGCAATGAATAATTGGAAATTGAATTTAAGAAACCAATGCCATTTAAATATAGAAACATAGCTTGGCATAATGCACATGCTTTTAATCCTAGTACTTGGGAGGCTGAGTCAGGAAGATTGCAGGTTTGCAGCCAGCCTCAGCTACTTAGTGAGGTGCTCTGTAACTTAGACTTCAAGAGACATTCTGCCCCACAGAACATAAATAGGTGGAAAATAAGCTCACAAACAGATGTTCATACCATTATTTATTCGAGGAATACTAATTAAAACAGAATGAGATACCACTATGCGACTGTTGAAATGACTAAAGTGAAAATGATTGCCCATACCACGTTTGAAGAATATGGATGAACTTGAACTCTGCTGATGTGAATGTGAAATACAGCCACTTTGGAAAACATAGTGGTATTTCCTAACATCTTAAAATATACCTATCATATGACCCAGCCGCATTTACTCAAAAGAAATGAAAAAACTTCAGTCTATTACAGAGACTTGCATGAGTGTTTATAACAGCTTTATATGTAATAGCCACAAATCGGGAGCCCAGATGCCCACTCATAGGTGGGAGCAATCCAGTAACAATTGAGTGGTTCATGCTACTGATACACAAATCACAGTATTGAAAATCTCAAAGTAGCTGGGCATGGTGGTGCATGCTTGTAATCTCAGTACTTAGAAGGCTGAGACCAGCCGGGTGTGGTGGCACATGCTTGTAATCCCAGCATTTGGGAGGCTGAGACTGGAGGATCCGGGTTCGCGGCCAGCCTCAGCTACCTAGTGAGGCACTCCGCAACTTAGTGAGACTCAGTTTCAAAATAAAGATTAAAAAATAGGGCTGGGGGTGTAGCTCGGAGGTAGAATGCCCCTGAGTTCAATCCCCAGTACTGGAAAAAATAAATAAATAAATAAAGTGCAGAGTTGGTGTCTTACTAGGGACGGGGTGGGAAGGGAGTGTCGGGAGGCAAGGATTATGAAAAGGCATGACAAAACTTGGGGTGATGGATTTGCTCATAGGTAATGATGGTGGTGTCATTGGTACGTTATGTCAACATTTATCAAATTGTACATTTTATATACTAGTCCATTTTTATGTTATAACAAAATACCCGAGGCTGGTACTGTGGAAAGAAAAGGGGGATTAACTATAAGTTCTGGAGGTCCATGAGTCCTCCCACCCGACCCTGCCAATGTCACAGTAGAGACCGGCTCTTGCAGAGGGGGCAGAGCGTGGGGGTGGCCTCTCTAGCAGTGTGCTCTCAAAGAATTCCTCTGTGAGTGAGGATGTACTCCTGCCAGAAGATGGCTAAGCCCTTCTCAAGGGCAGCGTCCCCTGGAAGCTGAGCCTCTCGGTAATCCCACTTCTTTCTTTTTTCTTCTTTGTCTTTTTTTTGGTGGCACTAGGGATGGAACCCAGTGGTCATTCAGCCATTTTTTATTTTGAAATAGACGTCTTTATTTTTAGGGTCTCCCCAAGTTATTGCACCCTGGCCTTGAATCTACCATCTTCCTGTCTCAGCTTCCCAAGTACTGGGATTATAGGCATGTGCCACTGTGCCCAACTAAAGACAGGGAAAAAAAATTTTTTTTCTTTTGCAGCCCTAGGGACTGAACACAGGGCCTTGCATGTACTAGACCAGCGCTCTACCGCTGAGCACCCCCAGCCCTGAGCCCCGCAGCTGCTACACTGGAGACCATGCTTCCGCTCGTGGGCTTCGGGGGAGGGAGGCACACAGACTAGAAGCCACAGCACTTGGTGTGATAAAGCTGCTGTGTTTTTTATTTTTGTGTATGTTGTGATTTTCGTCATTTTGCCCTGACAGTTGAGAATTAATTCTAAGACTTTTCCCTTGGTTCCAGCTGTAAACTTACCCTCAGAGGGTGATTCCATGTTAACATTTAGCTATAGAGAATATCATTCATTCATTCAACTCACTATTAACAATTCCTCAGTACATTTGGGAATCAAAAATGAGGAGGAGAAATGTACTTGTCTCGTGGAACTTAGATCTAGTGATATATAAAGTGATTGAAGTGTAGACATCTGGAGAGAATATGAGGTGCATGTAGGGAATGGTAGAATTTATTTTGCTTAAAAATGGGTTGGCAAACTAGAAAGAGTGGTGCATGTGTCTTCTAGCTCTGGACCTGGCCTGGTTCTGACTTGACTGGCGGCACAGGGAGGACCTGTCTTGTGAAGGAGGGTGTTGCCCAATGTGTCCAGCACAGTGCCTGCAATGTAAGATGGTATTAAACAGGTGGTGTCATTTTTTATAGCTTTCTGAAAGGACTGTGCGACTGTGTGTGTGTATTATTGGGGCTTGAACTGAGGGGCAATGTACCTCAGAGCTACACCCTCAGTCCTTTTTTATTTTGAAATGGGTCTCACTAAATTGCTGAGGGTCTCACTAAGTTGTTTTAAGTTGGCCTTCAACCTGTGATCCTCCTGTCTCAGACTTCTAAGAACTGAAATTACAGGCACATACCATCATGCCTGGCTCTGTGTGACATTTCATTGGATTAAACTATTTTGTGTAAATTGAGTATAATCCTTGACACGATGACCTTTATTTTGTATAACAAATGATTTAAAACTGTCAGTTTGCTTTTTTTCACCATGCCTAAACAAAGTAACATACTAACAATCACAGTTCTCCAGCCTACTGAAGACTAATCATTTTGTGTGTGATAATTTAAACAATACTAATTGTTGATATATGTTATGTATCTGGAATAACTTATTTGGTAGCCCTACAGAAGATGAAGTGCTACTGAGCAGTCAGAATAGTCTAGAGACCATGCCCTGAAGTCAGTGAACTAGATCTGGAGGCACAGCTTTGATCCAGGCCCATTTATTCTCACTTTAACAGAGCTGTGTCTATGGTGTCTTTACCCATCGCTTACCATGGGAGGGGAATTGTGGGTGGGCACATGCAAATCGCTAGTGACAAGAGAATGAGTTTATGGAGGATCGGCAAATCATGTACAATAGTGCTCAGCACAAAAGGTAACTCAGTAAATGCTAGTTATTATTTTTAGGGTTTTTATGAGGCCGAAGTTAAATGGGTTTATGCATGTAAAATACTTAGAGTGTCTGGCATTTATTAAGTGTTCAATAAATGCCCGTGGCACTAATTTAAACATTCCAGCACCAGTATGTCTAAAGACCTGTGTCATTGGATCTCTACACATATCATATCTCTAGTTAATTTATTTCAGGGCATGAGGAAAAAGTAACTAGTTTCTTTATTGGCTTTCTCCAACAGGTATAAGTTACAAAGTTAAAGATAACTAAATAAATATACAATTATTTTCTGATATCTAAGTTTAGGTTACATGTTGTTTCAAGTTTATATTTACTATTAAAAGTATAGATCTTGGTTAACATTACAATTTAGTGACCTTCACAAAGGCCTGTGGATATCTGACCTGATGGTCTGTTTTGTTACTCTCTTTACCAGGTCTGTGGAATCTTGCTTCTCTCTTCTCCAACCTTTGCTTATTTGTGTTGATGCCCTTTGCCTTTTTCTTTCTGGAATCAGAAGGTTTTGCTGGCCTGAAAAAGGTAAGTGAATTGCATTTTGGAATTAAATTAGTAAATGTCATCTTGAACTAGAAGGAGTAGGCTCAAATATTTGAATAGAATATAAAAAGTTTAATAAATAAGATTAAAATGAATTTTAGCAATAATGTTAATAATACTGCATATTGAATTATTTTGTATGTTCATGGGGAAGTCATCTTTTAAGCCTGAGTATATTCATGCTATGCATCAACCTAGTGGAGTATTTCTTTGTGGAATGGATAAACTTGATATAATAGTGGTACTCCTTTCTTAGGGCATCTCATTTAGAGCATGTTTTCAGGGTCGTAGGACATTGTAAGATACAATCTGCTCCATTAGTCAGTCACATTCCCAGGACACTGAGAGTAGCTGATCTTAGGTGAATGTGGAAGGCTTAGAAGTGGGCAGACTGGAGACTTTGCAAGAGCATCTTGAAAAACGAATCAAGACTGTATGAGAGGCAATAGTTTAATCTACCTGAGAGTACTGTACTTTAAAGCAAAAGAAACAAAGCTCTCTTTATAGCCTATACAGCTCTTTGCCATAAATTTTTGGAATGTAACGCAAAGATTTAATACAAAGTAGTGCATTTTTAAAAACATATCTTGCCGGGCGTGGTGGCGCATGCTTGTAATCCCAGCATTCGGGAGGCTGAGACCGGAGGATCCGGGTTCGCGGCCAGCCTCAGCTACCTAGTGAGGCACTCCGCAACTTAGTGAGACTCGGTTTCAAAATAAAGAATAAAAAATAGGGCTGGGGGTATAGCTCGGAGGTAGAACGCCCCTAAGTTCAATCCCTAGTACCGCAAAAAAAAAAAACAAAAAAAACATATCTTTATTGGTGCATTGTGGTCTCACCATAATGAAGTTTAGTGGTAGGGACACACATCACACAGCACTTGGTGAACTTACCCCTGGCTCCCTCCCTGCACCTGCCTCTTCTCTGTACAGGGCACTGAGGGTGGCAGTGACAATTTCATATAGGTTCGTAATGTCAGTGGAGGTATTCCTGCATTAATTCTTCCCTCCTTCCATGGCTCCCCTGGGGTTTCTCCTCCTTTATCTGAAGTCCCTCTTGGATCCTGATCACTCTTAAACTTCCACATATGAGAGAACTTACGACCCTTCATTTTCTGTGACTGGTTCATCTCATTTAACATACTGTTCTCAGTTAAGATAATTTATATTTTAAATGACTTTTAAACTTGACAAAGTGGGTCTGGCGTTGTGGTTTAGCATGGTACTCCTGTCTGGTTTTTAGATCTACTTATGTTGTGATACATGGAGTGAAATGTTTCTATATAGCTTATTATTGAATAATACTATAATACCAATTAAATTTGGCATGGGAAGTTGTAACTGTGTATGAATTATTAATGCTTTTTATTTTATATGACTTTATGTGGGATCGTTTGACAGCTCTTCTGATTTTAAACCTTCAATGTCACTACTTATTTATTTGCAGTACTGGGGATTGAACCCAGGGACATTCTACCTCTGAGCTATACCCCCAGCCCTATTTTATATTCTTTATTTTGAAACAGGGTCTCGCTAAGTAGCTGAGGGTGGCCACAAACGTGGATCCTCCGGTCTCAGCCTCCCAGGTACTGGCATTACAAGTGTGCGCCACCACGCCTGGCAGCGTCACACATTTTAAACCTGTGCCTTGAAGATGCAGTGAAAGAATCATTGAGGTGTGGTTATGGTATTTTGGGGCCTTGCCTTTCTGTCTTCTGGCAGTTAATTCTTATGTTAGTAGGTTGCGGCTGAAAATGAACAATGAACTTCATATTTAGTAAATGTTTTGAGATCAGAAGGAATGAATATGTTTGACGGTCAAGCCTCACAATGAAAAACTGACTTTTATATATTGGACCTATTTTTTTTAAAATCACAAATTGTGTAATGTTAGAGAAATGTGTTTCAATCTAGAAAGCTATTTATAGTTGAAGGAGTGATATAGAGTGTGCTGAAAGGGATTTAGCTCATATTGTCCTTGCCTAAGGAGAAAACTGAGACCCAAGGATATTTAATGGGATCAGATTGCCTAGGGTCACTTATGTGTAAAACAGCAGACCTAAGGAGAGTCGAGGGCCTTGTCTGACCTGGCCACAGATGGTGGGCATCCTTCACATGTCACCACTCTGGAGAGAACCGTAAAGTCAGCAAGGAAGGCGAGATGGCCAAGAACGAAATATGGAGGTGGAGTGCCGCCAGAGGAGGGAGAGGAGCAGGGAGGATGGAGTGGTGGTGTCAGACAGGCGAGGAGAGCAGAGGTGAGCTCCTGGAAGCCAGAGCATGGGGCTTCTGGGAGAAGGCATCCTAGAATGTTCAGCACTAAAGAGGGGCTAAAACGAGCAGCCAGAAGGAGGCCACTGGAGACTCTCGAGATGGTGGCTCCTTGGACTTACAGAGCCAAAGCTTTTGATAGATATTCATCAGTTTTACTAAGCAATCCTAACTTCTAGTTGTTATGTCAGAGGGGCTTGCTGGGGACACAGATGAAGCAGCAGGACTCTTGCCTTTAAGGATGCACAGCGGGAACTCTAGAGATACAAACAAGAAAGTGTGGTTTGAACTTTCGTAAGAGTTTCTATGGAAGAAATGGTATCTACTTGACCTGCCTCTGCACTTGGAGCAGGCTACGCAGGAAGCCAGCCTGGATTGAGCAGGAGTTGGAGGATGAGCAGTGTGCGTTAAGAGTGTGGCTGGTGTTCCAGGCTTGAGCCAAGACCTGGAGTTCTCCCTGAGCTGAGGGAACAGCAGGTACCTGGATGTAAACTGGGGGAGAGGAGTGGCCAGGGTGCACAAAGAGCCCTGATCTTCTGCTAGGTAGTTTGGCTTTTATGCTGTAGATAGCATGGAACTGGCAAAGGATTTTCCAAAAAGGGTTTTTGCATCTACTATTTCATTTAAATGTAGCGATAGATTCACATTTCAGAGGCTGCATGTCACCAAGGGAAGGCGTTCCAGGGAGTGCGTGCGCCACACAGTGCCAAGTACTGTGTTTTGTAGAGATCACGTCACTGCGCCCAGTTGGGTATACACTCAGTTCTGCCAAACAGTGTGTGTTGGCCCTTATTACCAGAACGGCCTGTTGATGTTTGCTTTAAGTATGCAGAGCTCGTCCTCTTCCTCACACTACCTCTAGGGTATTACCAAATAATAGCAAAAAAAAAAAAGTCGGTACTACTCCACATTAAGTATGTGTTCAAGTATGGTGTTAGAGGAATATTTACCCGGTACTCTTTATAAATATTTAGTTGTTAGAGCTGGGCGTGATGGCGCACGCTTGTAATCCCAGTACTTGGGAGGCTGAGACCAGAGGATCCCGGTTTTTGGTCAGCCTCAGCTACCTAGTGAGGCTCTCCACAACTTAGTGAGACCCTGTTTCAAAATAAGGAATAAAAAATAGGACTGGGGGTGTAGCTTGTAGGTAGAATGCCCCTGGGTTCAATCCCCAGTACTGCAAAACAAACAAACAAACAAAAACCCTAGTTGTTAGCTAGATAGTTTTTTATTATTTTTATTTTTTGATGGTACTGGGGATGGAACTTCTCTCTCGGGCCACACACCCCCAGACCTTTTTTATTTTTAATTTGGAAACAGGGTCTCCCTAAGTTGCTGAGAGCCTCACTGAGTTGTTGACGCCGGCTACAGACCTGCAGTCCTCCTGTCTCAGCCTCCCAAGCACTGGGGTTCTAAGCGTGTGCCATCACGCCTGGCTCAGGTAATTTTTTAAACAACATGTGACATGGGCAACCCTCCTCTTCACCCTTCTTGTGAATTGACCAGCCAGGACAAGTGCTGGCTTATATCTGATGAAATAGAATTAGCAACACTAGGACTTTTAGAAACGGACAGAAAACCCAGGGACATGTCACTGTTCATGACTTTATATGGCAGTGAAGTGAAGTGTTGAATGGTTATACAGTATGGTGACATCATCAAACCGGGTAATTCCCAGACACAGCAAAAGATTAAAAAGAGAGCAACAAAGGGGAACCCAGTGGCCACCGTTCATCTGACTGGGAAGGTAGGGAATGAACAGGGGTGTAGAAACCAGCTTAAGGTTTTCGTTTTGTCATGCTGGTAGAGAAGGGTTGTGGTGGAAGGCTGGGGGAGGGGTAACTGACTAGCTGGGCGCTGAGGAAGGGCCAGGAGGAGGAGGAAAGTACAAAGGCAGGAAAATTGTGCCCTGAGTTGGATTGCCTGGGCAAGTTACCTCATTTGAGCTTCAGGTTTTCCTTTACAAGAGGGTATTATAATGATATTTACTTTATTATTTGGATGATTAAATGAGATGAGATTATTCCTGTAAAGCACATGCCCAAGACTTCATTCAGTAAGTGTTAGCTATTATTAAACTACCAGTATCTTTAGGGTAGTCCATAAATATTCTAATTTATTCTTTTTATTACTCATTAGTATTTGTAATATTAGTGTTATATGGGATTCAGAAAGAAGCCAAATACAGGACAGTCAGCTCTTAATTATTCATGTGTTATTATCTCTTGCAGTTTTAAAATTCCAAACCATTTTCCACATTTTGAAATGGCAGTGTACTAAAGCAGAATAAACCATTTTAGCATGGAAGGCAGCTGACTCTGACAAGAATCTGTTTGATCAGAAAGTGCATTCGAGACCCCAGTAGAAATGTTTTCGAAAGCTTTGAACTTCATTGATTATTTTAATAATTTTAAAATAAAATTACTTTAAGGTGCTCATATATATCTTTCAGCTTTAAAAACAATTACATGAAAGTGGCAAGGGCCCTTCTCATTGTACAGTTAAGCCTGTTGTATGGAAGAATGTGTTCTGAGTATTTCAGTGTTGTATTTTCCTATAATGGAGGATCATTTGGTACTTGCGCAGGTTCTAAATAATGTTTCTCAGCATAGTTGGTTCTCTGCACAGCACTGTAAGCTATATTAGAATTAGTAAATGTGCTGTTTTAAGTTAATGTTATCATTGACCCCAATCATTAAAGTGTTCAACAGAGTTGGATAACAAGTATATATTTTCATGGATATTCCTGTAAAGCTGTTCGTTCATTGGCTACCTTTGACACACCAGTTTCTGACTGACGAGGAAGAGGTTAGAAACCTCTCTAAGGTAGATGCTGCCCAGTAACTTGAGTCGTGACAAGCTTATGGCATGGCGAGGTTAAGTTTCCTTTCCCCTGTGGCCACCCTCCTGGTGCTGTTTTACTGTGTCTAGTCTGATGTATCCCTAAGTGGCACATGGCCCGCCACACTCCCATGGAGTCCCCTGCAGTCCCCTGGGCGATCGATTTTAAAACAGCTCCTCGCATATTGTGCCGAGATGCGGAAATTGGCCACTGGCCACAGGCGGATGCAGAGCTTGAATTGAGAATCAAATTAAGCAGAATTCTCTACTTAGTTTTTAATTAAACCACTATGTTAATTCAAACAGGACATTTTAGGCCCGCGGGGTTGACCATGTCCTTTTAAGGGTCTTAAATAGCCTTTCTTCTCTCTCCTTACTGTGGTGTATGTTTCTATTTTATTAGGACCATCTCCTTGCTATTCCTTTTATTTATTAATTCTCAAGTTTGGGAGAATAGAAATGGTTTTGACCAAGTAGATTTTTTTAGTAAGAAGCTAAATTTTAGAACTTGAACTTCCTGTCAGCAGTTAAGTGTTTATCAGATGGAGATTATTTTTCTGTCACCTTTGCTGCGTTGAGCATTGTGTTTGTTCATGTGTGTTTGAACCTGACCCTGTGTTTCGTCTTAATTTTCAACTCTGGTAGAAAGGTGCATTGTTGGGCTTGTTTTGTCTGGTGGTAGAGGTGCTTTTCTGCAGATTTGGCCTTGGTAACTTGTTAATGGAGGAGGTTTGTGGGTATATGGTCAGGATCATCTTAGGGCAGATAACATGGTGTTCTCATACCTCACATCAGTGGTGTGACTCTGTCTCTGCCTCAGGAAAAACCTCTAGATTATCTGCATTAAGTCAGGAGATGTTGTTTGATTTCATAATGAATTCTAGAAATATAACCTCAACCCACTGTTTAAAAGAGAGTTAGGAATATATTTGTTTCATATTGTATCTTAACATCTAATTTTGAGTTAAATATTATGAGGCTAACAATTAACAACTTAATGAAAGTGGGAAAAATCTCACTGTATGATTGTTAATGTAGGTTTAATGACAGATTAATTCATAAGCCCAAGGTTTTTCTGGGAGTAAATTTATAATGTACTTTACCTTAATGCGTATCTTGGATTTGAAGTCGTGGTATAAAATTTAACATAAGCGACAGCAACATCCTGACCAATTATCCAAACCATCCAGACATCCCAGAATGTCCAGAACCTAGCACATGATCTGTAGGATTAAGAGGTTAACTCCTATAACTTCAAACAAAGTGCTTAATAATAAAGGCAAAAAGTACAGAATTTGAGGTAACTTCCTTTCTTAATTAATGAGACTGACCAGGTGGGAGCGAAAGGTTCTGTGCTGGCGCTTGAACGTCCATAAAGCCGAGCAACAGGACAGCACAATGGAGGAGGAACAAAGGTTTTTTAATATGTTTCTATCCTGTGTCACAGTTTGAGATTGTCCTGGTTTATGTCCCTTTTGGCAAACTTACATAAAAGTGACCTTGTACTGTATTTTATGACCAGATGACTTTTCCCCTCAGTGGCTAATTTGTCTCAGGCCTCCATCTTAAAGAGAAGCAAGTAGGAAGTCCAGCCTCTGTCCGAGCGCTTTCATTGCATTCTTTCATTATTTTTGCTCGTTTTTGCCACTGATGATCCATAAATTGTTGGAAATGAGTGATTAAGGAAGTGCTGCTTAGTGTTAGTGGCACATGCGCATATTTGGCCTGCTTCTGGTGGGTGAGAGGAAATCACAGACAAGAGGAAGGCTCCTGCTGGGAACCTGCAAGGAAGTTTAACTTGGGCATGTTTTGATCTTGGTGTTTATTACGGAAAATGAAGTCATATCTCACCAGTTATTGTTACGTGTTAATTTGATTCTCCCAGCACCTGCAAGAAAAAGGTCGTGTATTAATAGAACCTACCCCTCCCCCAGTCGGGAGCACGGTTTCTTCTTAGAACAGTATGCATACGAATAGTTACTTTGGAAATATTCTTCTGGCAGCGTCTTACACGAGAGCGTCCTTAGCTGCCGCCGCCATTCCGCCAAGGCGTGGCTGTGTAGGCGTCCGGGCGCCTCTCAGAGCGGGACGCTCAGCGCGCAGGAGTCAGGAGAGGTGGACCGCAGCCTGCGCAAGAGCACGTGCACTCAGTTCATCCGCAAGTTATTTCAGCTTATGAAGACGTGGAATTGAAAATCACGTCTCCTGAACAGACCAAATGTCATGTCACTAGACTTCTCACTGTCATATGCAAGTATAATGCACCAATAAGAAAAACTAATAAATACAAAAATGTTTAAAAAGAAAGCTTGGAAAAAATTGCCCCAAAGGAAAGAAGTTTAATAAATATTTTTACAACATAAAGATAAAAAAGAATCACTTAGATCCTGAAATAAATGACTTTTTTCACTCTTAGTAAAATTGCACATGGGAGAGAACTGAATCGTAGTTATAATATATCTAGTATTGTTGAATAGCAGCTGCTTTTTTAAAACATCACTCAGTTTTTATATACTTTTTGAATCAGATCATAATTTGAATCAGATCATTATCAGTTACTTTCATTTTTCTCTCCATTTATTAAAAATAGGGATTTTTACACTTAAGGCTAGATTGTCTCTTTATTTGCACAATAGTGTAGTGGCAAAAAATGTGAGTTTTGGAGTTTAGAATGGCGGGACTCAAGTCCTGATGCTTCTCCTTCCTGGCTGTGACTTTGGGCATGTCTTTTAGGCTGCGCCTGTAAGATGGGGTAGCAGTCCCTCTGCACAGGGCTTGAGGATCTCACCTGATGTGCTGGTAAAGTGCCCAAGACACATGTAAGCAAGAGTTATCATTAGGTGCTCAAATGTGTTACGCATGTGAAAGTTGTGAGCATCAGGGCAGATTGTGTAGGATTAATTTTTATTTTATTTATTATTTATTTTTAAATTTATTTTTTTAATTGGTGCATTGTAATCATACATCTTTGTTAGGTAGAAGCTGGTAAAGGTATACATGCACACATTTCTCATTTAACCCTTCCCCAATTCCCGCCCCACTCCCTCGCCCTCCTTAGGATTACTTTTTTTTATATCATAGCACAGCGAAATAAGAAGTTACCTTGAGCCGGGCGTGGTGATGCACGCTTGTAATCTCAGTACTTGGGAGGCTTAGACCGGAGGATCTGGGTTCACAGCTAGCCTGAGCTACTTAGTGAGGCTCTCTGCAACTTAGTGAGACCCTGTTTCAAAATAAAGAATAAAAAATAGGGCTGGAGGTGTAGCTTGGAGGGGAGGTAGAATGCCCCTTCGTTCCATCCCCAGTACTGCAGCAAAAAAAAAAAAAAAGTTACCTTGGTATTGACATAGTCAGCTTTTGTTTATGTATCTTGAAATAGGATCTGTTTTATCTTAGAAAAGCACAGGTTATAAAAAATAAGTCTTATGTTTAATAGAGAACTAAACTTTGAACTTTATTTTATATGATGATTAAATTACTAACTAATGCCTCATAATGTCTCATAGTTCAGGCATCTTTGTTAAATGAGGGAAAGTTTTGGCAGGGAAGAAATAAAAAGTCACCAGGTTCAGATTTTAAGCTAATTATACTTTTAATTACACTGGCCCCAATACTTCCAGTATTTATGAAACAGTTTTATAGAAATAATCATTGCTAATTAGAATCTTTTTCAAGACTTTTTTGGGAGGAATTGAAAACTACCCACCCTTGGTTGGAATGAATCTTATTTGAAAGCGAAATTAGGTGTCAGATTTAATGCTGCTAGAGACTTCTTAAGTAACTGTGATATCACATGCCTGTCAAGTAAGTAGATTGTTAAAATCCTGTATGTATGTGGTATTTAAGTTCATACTTGTCTATAAAATCATTTATTCAGCATGTCACAGTGGTAATCTTTGATCTCTATGAAATGTTTGCCAACAGGTAGCTGAAACTTGGTATATAATATATTAATTTACAATCCATTTATTTGGCTCATTAGTATACGAGAAGTACAAGTTGCATATTCTGACACATCAAAGATGGTAAAATTGCTTAATAGCTTAAGTAATATTTTAGGTTTTGATAGATCTAGTTTTCTTTAATACTTGTCACTTACAGTGATACTACTTTAAAATGTATTAGTTTGCACAATTTCTGTTAAAGGAAATTTTCATCTAGAAAGCTAAGAGAGTATTGTTCTGGAGAAACTGAAACTGAATCTTAGAGCAGCTAAAGTGTCAAATTACATATACCTAAATGTATCTTCTTCAAGTGATTAAAAATAAGGTTAGCAGGCAAAAATTGAAAAAATAAGGATAGTTGACAGTCGAAAGAAAATGTATTGAAACGATCTGTTTTACAAGAAACATTTCCTCTTTCCTTTTTTTGTTGGAATACAGAAAAAAATTTAAGTTTTTTTTTTTTTTTTTTTTTTTTTTTTTGCGGTACTGGGGATTGAACTCAGGGGCATTCTACCTCCGAGCTATACCCCCAACCCTATTTTTTATTCTTTATTTTGAAACCGAGTCTCACTAAGTTGCGGAGTGCCTCACTAGGTAGCTGAGGCTGGCCGCGAACCCGGATCCTCCGGTCTCAGCCTCCCAAATGCTGGGATTACAAGCGTGCGCCACCACGCCCGGCT
>PVLC010036056.1:0-15921 GCA_004027655.1 Graphiurus murinus
GGAGGGGAGGAAGGAAGGAAGGAACACAGGAACAAAGGAAGGAAGGGAAAGAGAGGGAAACAAAGAATTCTGGGTTATAGTGCATATAAATAAAAGTCTACAAGTCATGAGTGATTGGTCATCTACCACATTAATCTCAGGACTTGAAGTTACTTAATTAAAAAGTGGGGACTTCCACTTGGGTTCACTGCAAGGCTTCAGTAGTCTCAAATCCTCATTGTTTCAGATGCAAGCATGTGTTATAGCATTAGATATTGCTCAAAAAGTTTGAGATCTTGTGTTGAAATTGGTTGAAGTCCAATGTCTAGTTAACATTGCACAAGACAGGGCTATTTCTATGGTCAAATATTCTGCTTCAATCTTAATTAACTTCTCGATTTACCATTCCCTCTCCTGCTTCAGGATCTTTCAACATGGTTGGGCTTTACCAAACCTCAGCCTACTCCCATTACCATCAACACACACACACACACACACACACACACACACACACACACACACACACACACCTTCTCCCTGAAAAAAATCTTAATTATCCTTATATTCTCAGATTAAATGTTCATTCCTCTATGTTACTGTCCTAAGGATAGGCCTCCCATAGCACAATGTTGGTAATTCTTTTCTGGAAGTTAACACAC
This sequence comes from Graphiurus murinus, assembly GCA_004027655.1. NCBI lineage: Eukaryota > Metazoa > Chordata > Mammalia > Rodentia > Gliridae > Graphiurus > Graphiurus murinus. The sequence continues at coordinate 639 of PVLC010036056.1, forward strand.
TTCATTGATTAATTTCCCAAACTAACCAATGAAATCTTCAAAGATGAGAACTGGAGCCTATTTACCCTCTATCTTCAAAGCTTCATAGGGAACTGAGAACACAATAAGTACTTATTAAATAGTGACTAAGTAAATTAATGAATGAATGAAATAAACCAACTACAGGGGTCATATATAAGAACAACCATCCTCAAGTGGAACCAGGTTCATTTTGGAGCTGAAATTAATCCTTAAAGGGACACTCAGAACTGGGTGTGGTGGCACACACTTGTAATCTCAGTACTTAAAAGGCTGAGACAGGAGGATCCCAGGTTTGCAATGAGCCTCAGCTATTTAGTGAAGCACTCAGCAACTTAGTGAGACCCCGTTTCAAAATAAAGAATAAAAATAAGGGGTGTAGCTCAGTGGTAGAATGCCCCTGGGTTCAACCCCCAGTACAGTGAAAAAAAAGACACTCAGAACTCCTGTTACTCTGCAGATTGAGAAAAGTTAACATAAGATATATGTATTTTTTTAAAATAAAGCAGGTAAATTGATATATTGGAATATATATTCCAAGAAGCTCTGAGACTTTAGAGGAAAATAAGTAGGTTGCAAGAAAAAGAAGTATTATACCTCTGGCACAATCTCAAGTACTAGGAATTGAGTCTTTTTAATGAAGTGTTAACAAAGTGTCAGCATAGACCAGAATGCTGCTGATTTGCATACTCTTTGGTTAATAGTGTGAAAAATAGAATTGCATGAATGTTAAATTTGTTAATGTTACAGAGCTAAGATGCCTGTTAAAATTATTGATTCCTTGTGGAGACTCCTAGTGTAGAATAGTTCACTAAGTTAAACGAGGATTCATTTGGTTACTCTGGAAAAATTACCCTCATTATAATTCTAATTTTAAAACAATTAATTTCTTAATTTTACTCAGAAATTAAAAGATTGAATGTAGTTAAATTTCACAGACAATCTCTTGGTCCTAAAAATTTAAGGTTTTTTGTACTAGAGAAAGATGTAATAATCACTAGGACAAAATATTGATTGATTGATTGATTGATTGATTGATTGGTATTGGGGACTGAACTCAGGGTTATTCTACCTCTGAGCTAGACTCCCAGCCATTTTTGCTTCTTTTTTTTTTTTTAATTTTGAAACCGGGGTCTTGCTAAGTTGCTGAGTGCCTCACAGAGTTGCTAAGGCTGGCTGCAAACCTGCAATCTTCTAGACTCAAACTCCCAAGTACTGGGATTATGGGCATATGCCACCACACCCAACCTGTTTCAGATTTTTAAAAAACTCAATAGCTTGTACTCAAACTTTCTTGTCACCTTATCCTTCAATATTTCAAGACTGAAATCAGATGTTAATGTCTCCTTAAGTCCTTCTCTCATCCTTCAAGATGTGTTAAGTTCCCTTCCCTTGTCCGTAAGTACATCTAGCCTTGTTCTGACTACCTTACTATTGCTGTCTGCTTTTGTATGCCCACTTGCTCCATGAAAGTATGCACTGTGTTTTATTTATCCTTCAAACCTAACAAATGAGGGAATGGATATGGTCTTAATCACTTCCGATAGATCTTAAAAATGTGTTGGGCAAAATTTCTTAGGCAAGAGTGACTGAACTAAAGTCCTCAGACCTGCTCTTCATTTTTCTTTTCTGCAATATTCACTTATTTCACCAATTCCCATAATTATATCTTTCTCTTTACCTCTTTTTGGGTTTGGGGTGGAGGGTTGTTTGATTTGGTTTGGTTCGGTTTAGTCTGGTTTGGCACTGGGGATTGAACCTAGGGGCTTTCTACTTCCAAGCTGCACTCCCAGCCCCTTATATTTATTTACTTTGAAATAGGGTCTTGCCAAGTTACTGAGGCTGGCCGCAAACCTGAGATTCTCCTGTGTGTTACAAGCATACACCAACATGCCTAACATTTTTAGAATTTTTAAAACTAAGAGTCACCAATTGTAAATGGTCTTTATTATCTGTATTTATATGCCTCTATAAGTTTCTGTAATTAATTTTCTACTCACATATCTGTGCAATATAAGAACATAAGACTCACTTTTCCAATATATGTATGGTAAAACTGCTTGCTCTAATTTTCTCTCTCCCTATAGAAGGGACAAGTATAGTAAACATTCTTGGCTCCCTGATCTTCCTAATATAACTTTAAACTTAAATATTAACTGAAAAGTCCCTCAATAAGGAGAAATGGTCATCTTTGTATTATCTCTTACATGACAATGTATAAGGGGCTGAAATACAGAAAGAAATGGGATATAATACTGATTTAAAGGGATTTATGTACTTGTGAAGGAATAAGACAAGACATCAAACTATTACAATTCAGTTATGGAGAATGTTTAAACTCTCACCAAAGAGTTATTTTTTGAGCTGGGTTACCCAAAACAGGAATCTCAAGTGCAGGGGACCTACTGATCCCCCCAGAGTGGCTGTCCCCACTCCTCTAATAATCTGCTTCATATCCAGTAAAGGAATGCCCTTCATTTCTGAGCAGTGATCAGCAAATGCATTTTAACTTTTCAACCACAATGCAAAATAAGCCAGGTGTCAGCAATGCCTGTGTAGGATAGCTTGTTAAGAGGATATTTAATTCCTGGAATAGACTTTCACATCATTCAAATGGGAGGTCCTTCCTCAAATTTTTAAATGTGGTTGTGGAGAAGAGTATCAGAATCATCAGATCCTGATTTAATTTGGAGCATAGTTTCCCTCTCTAAGAATCATGAAAGTGATGACAACCAGGTTGGGTCTCAGAAAGAAGATAGCCTTTATAAATGTGTTGGTTAACTAGCTTGATAGTTAACAAAACCCTGAGGTAACTTAGGTGCAAATCAAAAGCCATTTATGGGGATGGAGAATTTACTATACGTATTTTTCATGAATTATGAGTGAAATGCATGTATGTGTTTATAATTTGATAGGCACTTAAGGAGACAACACTGTGTGCTGGGAAATGTGCTGAAGAATGAGGGGAGAACATCACCAGGAATAAGACATAATCAGTACTCCAAAAGGGATTACCATCTGTGAGTTCAACCTGCAATTATCATAGAATTTTCCAGGTGCACAGGACTCTGAGAGGACACAGGAGGTGCAGTTAACTCAGGCCCTGAGGATAATGGAGGACTGTTCAGTCAAGGATACTTTTGCATTCGATCTTGAAGGAAAAAAAAAAAAACTGTTAAGGAACCTTACCTTGCATTTGCCCTTGGTTAACTCAGACTTTCTCTGTATACCACATGCATTCATCTTATACTGCAGAGATCTTGGGGATGCTCTTCTGAGAGAAACGAAGACTCTTTGCAGAAGTACTGAGCAGGGGTAGATGTCATTGGTGCATGCATGTGATGCAGTCTTGCTAAGTGAACACCAGTCCCAGTTGAAGATGTTGCAGCGTAGATAGAAATATGCAAATGACTCACATGCAACTTTATTAGTGAAGATACTTACCATAGATACCACAAACCTTTTTCTCTAACCTGATGAGATACAAAAATCTTTGTTTCCCTCCTGAAAATCTGCATCTACTTGGGTCTGATTGAATAAACCAGAAACAAGGAAGAATAGAATTACTTGTCCATAATTTTGATTGCTTCAAGATTGAAGAGTTGCTATATTATGTTTTTCTACAGTAATATGTTAACATTATTTTTATTTTTTAACCACAGCTTAAAAATCAAACTTCCCATTTAAAAACACCTCACTAAAGAACTGTAATTTTCCCAGCACAAAACATTTTTATAAGCCATTTAGTCAATATTTTCATTAGTATATTGCTTTTGTAGTGGATCTTTAAATTCTTGAGACTAAATATTTGTTAAAATTCACAAACATATCAAAGTCAATCACTAAGCTGAACATGAGAGGGAAGGAGGAAGAGAATGGGTGGAAATTGGGGAAAGGTTAAATGAGTTCCGTGTTCATGTATGCCTCTACCAGCTTGTACCTCATTAAGATGTATGATTACAATGCACCCGTAAAAAAAAAAAAAAAATGTTCAAAAGGAGTCAGGCATGGTGGCACATGCTTGTAATCCCAGTACTTGGGGGACTGTGACAGGAGGGTCTCAGACTCCAGGGCAGCCTCAGAAATTTAGTAAGGCCCTCAGCAACTTAGAGAGATCCTGTTTAAAAAAATAAAAAATAGAAAGGGCTGTGAGTATAGCTCATACATAGAATGCCCTTGTGTTCAGTCCCTACTACGAAAAAAAAAAAAAGTTCAAAAGGGTTGCATATTAAAGTGTTTAGCTAAATTACTCCCAAGAAAATAGTACTGGGGTGAAGATAAGTTCTGTTTTCACTTTGAACTTTTCCGAATTAAGCTTTCTTTTTTGTAATAAAAATATAACAAGAATGGAGGATATAACCACCAGATTTTAATTCTATGATGAGACTCATAAGAAAATGAAATATTTCCCATGTCTGGGAAGTACTCTCTTACAGAAGACAGATAATTATAAAGAAATACTACACTAGCTAAGAGTCCAGGAGCAACATTGGATTTGAAATTAAACTCATGTGTTATTACCATAATCTCTTTGCTGTGGATATCAGAGGTATAACATATGAAAGCCGTAACATCACCAGTAAAAGAATCATAAAAATAAGTGAGCAAATATGGCCACAAACATACATTTAATCTCTCAAAGAATGCCTCTGGCTATGACATAACTCTCCTTGGGAGTCAAATATGTGGGTAGCATAGCTGACTTTAAACTTCTAAAGCACATCCTGTTCTTCAAATCTTGGAATTATGGTCTCTTAAAAGAAGAACGATATAAAGATGTGTAAATAGTTACAAGAGAAAGATAAGTAACATAGAATCATTTTTTTTTCAATCAGGTCCACTCTAGATGACCAGGACAAAATTCTCTAAAACACACATTCACTTCAGGGCAACTAGCTGAGTTCTAAAATCTCATCTATGGAAACACACAGGTTTTTATGGCATGAAATGGGATTACTGACAATCTGTAATGGATTGAACAGAAGGAATGGCAGAAACAATATGCTAAAGTAGAATCATAATTAGGTTATTTACCAGCTCAAGCAATGCATAGTACTTACTATAAGTCACTCTGATCAAGGAAATCAGAGAACCATAGTCCAGCAGTACCTATGTTACTAACTGCAGCTGTTGGGAAAGCATTTTATCTCCTGGCATGAAGAAGATACTTGCCCTTTGTGCAGTATAACGCTCAGATCTTAGCCAGGCTTGGTGGTGTGCATCTGTAGTCTCAGTACTGGGGAGGCCTAGACAAGAAGATCACAGGTTTGAGGCCAGTCTCAGCAACTCAGCAAGACTTTTAGTGACCTAGCAAGACCTTATTTTCAAAACAAAAAAATAAAAAGGGCTAAGAGTGTAGCTCAGAGGTAGAATGCCCCTGGATTTAATCCCAGTACCAAAAAAGAAAAAGAAAAAAAAAAGAAAAGAAAAGAAAAGAAAACTCAGATCTTAAGTAGTTAAGGATTGTGACCAAGTATTTCTTTCCAGTGCTTTAGAAAAGCCATACCTCAGCCGGGCGTGGTGGCGCACGCTTGTAATCCCAGCATTCCGGAGGCTGAGACCGGAGGATCCGGGTTCGCGGCCAGCCTCAGCTACCTAGTGAGGCACTCCGCAACTTGGTGAGACTCGGTTTCAAAATAAAGAATAAAAAATAGGGCTGGGGGTATAGCTCGGAGGTAGAATGCCCCTGAGTTCAATCCCCAGTACCGCAAAAAAACAAAAAGAAAAAAAAAAAAAAAAAAAGAAAAGCCATACCTCTTTTTACAAGAGACACAGCAACTTACTACAGATGCTATTTTTTGCCAATTCTCCACTACAATGGGTTGATCCTCTGACTTGACAAAAATATGGGTAAAGCTCTTAGCTTTCATAAGATAATGATAACTCTGCTTCCTTCATGTCTGGTGTCTAAAGCATATTGCTTTCGCATTAGCTGGCAGCACAGAATAACTGTGCCATGGGTAAGTTGTAAGAGTTCAATCATGCATTGTCTGTGAGCCAGCACTGCCAAAGACTAATTTAAGACATCTGATATTTTAAAAAAGACAATCTAATGCCCAGACTGAAAAGTCTTCCTTCTGTATGCTAACATTTTAAGTTAGATAATCAGGAAGCAATGCATTTGAAAGGAAATTATCTGAGTTCTCCATAGAAATGCCTTCTGTGATTGATGATGTAAGGTTTTGCCTTGAGCTTTTGCAGAGGGTCAATATGAAAACTGTCTCATATGTATTTCCATTGTTTTTGTAGAGCTATTGCCAGGAAATGTCCACTATGATTGCAAATACTGGTTTTAAAAGGGCCCCCAGAAACTCACCTCATTTAACTTAATTCCAAGAAAAGAGTTGTTTCTGTATGTGTGTGTGTGTGTGTGTGTGTGTGTGTGTGTGTGTGTGCACTTTCTGTTGTCTGAAATGAACATTAGGTGACTAATGAGCTTTCCTTTTTTGCCCTGGGTATCAGAAAACTTGGAGCTGAATCCATACATACCTTAGAAATTAACTCACCTTAGGCTACAGAGCTACATTCTTGTGTGCTTTTGCTAGTTTCCTCTGCTCCAATCACCAAATACACATCTTTACATGTTTAACATGGAAGCTGTTTTTGATCTGTTTCACATTTTGGAGACATAAAACTGAGAGTAAGCAGAAAAGAAACAAAAATTCACTGAATATTTACTATGTTTCTAGGTGTTTCTTATTAACACCATGTCCTCTTGGTTCAAAGATAAGGTCCAGATACATTAAATAACATAATGTTACAAAACTAGTAAGAGTCAAGGCTGATATTTGAACCAGGTTGTTTCTGGTTTTGTCCAAAGCACATGCTTTATGCTATAAACTATTGAACGTTGATTATTATAATATTTGTTAGAGTTATTTATTTATTTGTGTGTGTGTGTGTGTGTGTGTGTGTGTGTGTGTGTGTGTGTGTGTTACGGGGGATTGAGCCCAGGAGTATTATACCTCAGAGCTATACCCCAGCTCTATTTTATTTTTATTTTGAAACGGGATCTTGCTAGGTTGATGAGAGTCTCACTATTTGCTGAGGCTGTCCTGTAATTTGCAATCTTCCTGTCTTAGACTCTCAACTACTTGTAAAAGCATGTACCACCATGACCAATTTATTTTGAAATTAATTGATTATTAAATGGATTAACTAAATACCCGTTGATGATTTGCAATAGTATTTTCAGTATTGTTGTGAAGTTAAAATAAAATTAAGAAAATGAAAGCATCTTGAAAGAATTTTAAAATTATAGACAAATGTGAAAAATTGTTTTCACTTACATTCCCAGTTGTAATCCCAGTACTTGGGAGGATGAGACAGGAGGACTGCAGGTTAAAGGTCAGTTTCAAAAACTTAGCAAGCAAGCCAGGCATGGTGGCGCATGCTTGTAATCCCAGCATTCGGGAGGCTGAGACCGGAGGATCCAGGTTCGCGGCCAGCCTCAGCTACCTAGTGAGGCACTCTGCAACTTAGTGAGACTCGGTTTCAAAATGAAGAATAAAAAAAAAAAAAAATAGGACTGAGGGTATAGCTCGGAGGTAGAATACCCCTGAGTTCAATCCCCGGTACCGCAAAAAAACAAAACTTAGCAAGCCCCTGTTTCAAAATAAAAAGTAAAATAGGGTTCGGGGTGTAGCTTGAAGGTAGAATGTCTCTAGGTTCAATCCCCAGAACCCCCCAAAATATATTTTGACTGATTACTGTCTTCTATTGATAATTGTAAGAAGTGAATTACTATATTAAAAACAAATGTTTGTATGTGAGCATGTAATACTAAATCTCGAGTACTCTTTTATTTGTTCTATTAGTAGTAACAATGATTTTGAACCACCTGGAAAGCCAATAAGAGTTTTAATAAAGGTCCCACCGTGGTCCTCTGACCTGTGAACAGGTGTCTTCTACTTGTATGTCAAAAAAGGAGGGCTAACGAAACTGTGTCCTTATGTGTTTGGAAAAACAGCCTCAGACTTTATAAAATGATCGACTGTCTTTAAGCACAGACAAGAAGAGTCTCCACTCTTCATTCCAGCCCAAATCCTCAGCCAATATTAAAGCACAACCTCATAATACTTGATCTTATTTCATTAGTAAGTTTCATTCTCCTCTTTCCAGCTCTTTATCCTCCAGAAAATGACTTCTGCTATTGCAATTCTTGGTAGTAATTATATTTTTCATTTTGTGTTAGTACTATTTCCTTTAGCTTGCCAGTAAAGGAAATATTTTAAAACACACTATATCAGAAAACATGAATATTCGTCTAAGTCTCAAAAGCAAGTCTCACACAATGAAAGCGTCACTAGAATGAAAGATGTTGGTGCTGCCTCATTATTAAAAGATAAACAGCTCAGGAAACAGACTGCAGGACTGAATGCTATTTAAATACAGCTTAATTACTTCAGTAGGACATTTAGCAAACTGTAGACAAAATGTTTTCTCTGTCTTATTTTTATCTTAACGAATTACAGTCATATCCTCATGTAACCCTTTCCCAAACTGTATTGTTACTGGTGGTTGGTTGGGCTGTTTTTGTTTTACCAGAAGTCCTTGGATGTTGAGTAAATCTTATGGTGAGAATTGTCAGATAGGTTTCAGGGTATTCTATAAATTATAAATGCAAATGAAATAATGATAGTATGTGACCCTTGGAATAAGGCTAACAAAGACTGTTTCAGGCAGTCACTGACACTTTACCAAAGACATACCAGAAAGAAAATTTGGAGTTGCAGAGGTAAGTAGTGCCACTCCTTTTTGAAAGGAGTAATTTTGCTCCAAAAGACAAACAAGGAGGAATGATTATTGAGCATCAGTCTAGGAAACTGCAGTTCCCTTAAAGAATTGCAGAAAGATTAGCCAAAAAAAAAAAAAAGTATGTGAATATAATAGTCATGTTTCCTGGAGAGCAAAGCCTGAGATAGAAATTAAAGAAGCAGCTGGGTGTGGTGGTGCACGCTTGTAATCCCAGCATTTGGGAGGCTGAGATCAGAGGATCCGGGTTCGCGGCCAGCCTCAGCTACCTAGTGAGGCACTCCGCAACTTAGTGAGACCTTGTTTCAAAATATAGAACAAAAAATAGGGCTGGGGATATAGCTCGGAGGTAGAATTCCCTGAGTTCAATCTCTAGTATAGAAAAAAAAAGAAATTAAAGAAGCAATCTATAAATGAAGGAAGGAAGCAGTATAGAGAATAAAGAGAGTCAGGTAAGGATGCAATGCCAGATAATGTCTGTCTTTGACCTGATGCTTTCCAGGTAGGTAAGGCTGCATAACAAGGGTCAGCAGACTTTTTCTCTCAAATATATGATAGTTTGTCATGAACTTACTCAACTTTGCCATTGTAGCATGAAAGCAAGGAACAAATAATGGAAAAAAAAACAGCTTTATTCCAATAAAACTTTACTTAGAGAAATAAGCATTGGGTCAGATTTGGCCCAAGGGTAATAGTTTGCTGACTCTACCTCTCAGGTACTAACCACGCTACAGAGTTATCACTATCTCCCCTCTCCATAGGTAAAGAGTTTTCGGCCTTTTGTGTCCTGTATCCACCAGTCCTTGGCTTTGGATTTGAGATGGGTGATACCTAAATTCCCAAACAAAGGGCTCCCATCAGCCTGGAAAATCGTTCCTAAACATCACTGCAAATCAGAATCATGTGGAAAGTTTGTTAACACAAATTTTGGAGTCTAACCCCAGAGTGTCTGAATCAGTGGTTCTGAAATGGGGCCTGAGAATCTGCATTTCTAGCAAGTTTCCAGGTTATATTCATGCTTCTCATTTGGGAGACACTGTTTGAAACCACTTTGCTCATACAGTTCTCCAGAGGAAGAAGTACTGTGAGCTTTGGTGGGTAGCACTCAAAATAGGTAGAGTCCGGATGCACTGACCTGATAAAAAAATATCCCAGTAGGACTTCAACAGCATCCAGTGCAATACCATGACCAACTGACTGCATGCAAGGATGCAGATTTAAAATAAGCAAATAAAAAACCTGAAGATGACAAAATATATTTATTCATTCTACATTATTTTTTCTTGATGAGGCTGATAATTCTTGTACTGTCATTTTTGCCTATCTACTCCAGTTACTTAACATTTAGCTGTATCCAACTCCATATCTATACTTATTTTTGTTTTCCACCTTGTGTTTATTGATGCAGTCATTGGTATTCATTGGTATAGTAATATTTGTTAGGTTGTAATCTCCTTGAGGGTACAGTCCATGGTATTTTCCCCATAATTTTATAACTCTATCAAGGGAAATAATTCTATGAATTTCATAGCTGGTTTGAATCAATATTTATCTAGGGAAAAATGAAACTGGTAGCATATAGAAAAGAAGGGTTCCTTTATGTAGTTCCTCTCATAACTTCTATCATGCTCTTTTCCTATATTTCTGTTATCATAAAATATTTCCCAGACAATTGTCATTAATAACACAAACATTTAATCTCTCACCAAATTTGTCCTCTTGCATATTGCAGTTCCAGTATTAATGCCTTCCAGCGAGCACTCTATTTCTGGCTCATAGATTCACTGTAAGGAGATCAATGCAGAAAGAAAAACATTAGTTTTGTGCCTCATGAAATGAGTTCTATGAAAATCCTATAGTTTAAGTGTGTTCTAGACTGTTTATTTAAATCTAGACTTTATATTTGTTAATATTCTTGAAGACAAGGCAGAAAAAGTGACTTGTAATTGTTACCTGATAACTAGTTAGACCAGTTTCTAGAAAGAAAAAAAGTCTATCTACATGTTAATGATTGATAGACCTCAATGTTTAGACATTAACATACCCACACAGTAGGCTATGAAATGTGTTAGAGCTTGGGAATGTAGGGATAGATAAAATGAGGAACCCTGTATTCTACAGATGAAAGCAAGACAAGCTACAGTAGCAAGCCAAATCAAAATTCTTTCTGAAACACTGAGAGTCAAAAATCAAACACAGGAAGTAATAATAGTATGACCAGAGAGCAAGAGCTGGATCATTTGCCATAGATTAAATCAAGATACAGTTTAAAATAAAACAAAACAACAACAACAACAAAGAAACAGGAAGACTAAACCATAGATCACTAGGAAAAGGAAGATAAGCATAGGTGATAGTCAGAAGGAAAATAGATAAACAAAAATGATGTGTGCAGCTTCTCTTTATTATTCAGAAGATGTGGAGGCACAAATAAAAATAAAGACAAAGATGTTATGTTATAAGACTTTATATTTTGTGATTTTTAATGTTAGCATATACTTCACAATCAGCAACACATCATAGATATAAAAGCTAGAGAAACTCACAAAGTTACGTCAACAGATATGAATAAGAATGTTCAAAGCAATGTTGTTCGTAAAAATAAACAACTAGAAATATCCCAAATGGCTATTTATGAGATAATGGATGAACTGCAATTTATACACAAATATAGAATAGAATAGTATTGTTATGTATGCATCAGAATAAAATATATAAACTGTAGCTACATGCAACAACATGAATGAATCCTAATTTCTTTAAAAACCACCCAGCACAGTATCTAAGACTTTTAGGACATTATAGAACTGTCTGACATATATGCAAGTGAAATTCCAGCCTGGGAAGGCCAACTTACCATCATAAAATTTGTGAGCTGGAAGACAATTGAGCATCATAGTTAAAATGCTCAAAGAAAAAACTTCTCAGCCCAGAATCTATACTTAGAAAAATTATTCATCAAAAAAGAATGTAAGATAATTATACTTTCAGAGAAACAAAAATAATTTATAAATGGGAAACTTTGACTACAATAAATTGTCAACAAAGTTCTTCATGAACAAAAAGGATGCTATCAGATGAAAATTTGAATCTGCATGAATTTGTAAAAATGAGAGTATTATAACTTCTAAATTGCTAATAAACTTAACAAATAACATATATCTAAAACACAAATAGTAGCCATTTATTGTAGAGCTTATAACATATAAGAAAAATATATAAGAACAATAGTAAAAAGAGTGGGGGGAAAGAAAATAGAACTATCCTATTGTAAGAATCTAACACTGCATATGAAGCAACATAATATAGTGTAAATTAAAGAAACATATTGTGAACAGTAGAGAAAACTCCAAATAATTTTTAAATATTTAGCCAGGCACAGTAGCACACATCTGTAATGCCAGCACTTGGGAGGCTCAGACAGAAGAATCACAAATTCCAGTCCAGCCATGGCAACTTAGCAAAACCCTGTTTCAGAAATAAATAATAAAATGAGGCTAGTGGTAAACCTCAGAGGTAAAATAGCCCTGGGTTCAACCTTCAGTACCAAACAAAAGCAAAAACAAAACAAAAATATAAAGTTCTGGGGGAAGCCGGGCATAGGGGAGCACGCTTGTAATCTCGGCATTTTGGAGGCTGAGGATCTGGGTTTGCAGCCAGCCTTAGATGCTTAGAGAGGCCCTCTGCAACTTAGTGAGACCCTGTTTCAAAATAAAGAATAAAAAATAGGGCTGGGGCTGTAGCTTGGAGGTAGAATGCCCCCAGGCTCCATCCCCAGTACCAAAAAAGAAAAAAAAAAAAAAGACAGAAAGAAAAAAAATGCTGGGGGAGCACCTCTGAGTTCAATCCCAAGTACCACAAAATAATTAAAAGTTTAAACTAAAAGGCCAAGCAGAGTGAAATAGCATCATAAAACAATGTTCAATTAATCTAGAACAAATCAGGCAAATAGAATATAGGGAGCTATATGTGAATACAAGCATACATAACTTCATTAAACATAAATTGTTAACACTTTCCAATTTTAGAAATGACAAACTTAACTACAGTGTGATTTTTTTTTTCTCAAAAATTGACAAAGCAGAACAATGTCTTGCTTAAGGATATAGTTTTAGTTCAACAAAGATTCATTGGGATACATTCCATGTACAAGTTTTCTAGCTATGAAGTGGATATAACATTACGAATAAGATGACATTTGTAACTTTTTTATTATAAGAAAAACTATTAAGGATTATCTCAGGGAAATGGGTAGTTTCCTAGGAAAAAGTCTCTGGTTTTTCCCAGGCAAGGGCCTCTCGACAGAAATCAGTCAAGGGAAGTCCCGACAGCTGGAGCATCTTGTCCTTATTCTGTAGCTTAGTCCTCTCTGGCTGAAGTTAGGATCCAGGGAGTTGGTTTCATCCACCACATCTATCTGGTTTCTTGGGAGTGATTTAGTTGTTGGAGATGGGGTGCCTCTGCCTTCCTACCTCTGGAGAGACTTTGTTGACTCCAGGGGCCGGCACGCAGCAGCAGCATGTGTGGAGGATGTTGGTGAAAATCCTCCTGGTGACCCTTCTCCAGCCCTTCTTGTAGACCCCAGGTACTGGAGGCTTTTAAATACCTCATCATGTCTACATTCAAGGTATTCAATTTCCTTTTCTTTCACCTTGAAATTATTGGTGTCAAAATAATAGTAGCACAACATTCACATCATGGTTGCAACACTCTGTTCCCTAAGACACCATAGGGCACATTATTAACTTCTATGGGTTTAAGAGAAAGGGAGTGTTTATCCTATTCCTCCCATAGAATCCTCATCACATTTGTTTTAATTATGTTTAAACTTTTATCAGTGCATTGTAATAATACATCACAGTGAGGTTCAAAGTGATACAGCACTTGGTGTATTTCCTTTGGCATCCCTCCTTGCTCCCCTCTCCCTCCCTGTATATGTTAGTGAGATTGGTACCTTCACATATAAATATAGCATTATTTGAACTGTTGCCTTCCTCAATCCTCCTTTTCCCTCTCCCCACCTCCCTCCCAAAATCCCTTCCATTATTTATTTTTAATACTTTTATTGGTGCATTATAGTTTCACACCATAATGTAAATCATAGTGATGGCGACATACATGCACACAGCAGTTGGTGGGCTCTCTCCCCAGCTCTCTCCCCATTTACCCCCCTTCCCAGTACAGGGCAGTGAGATTGACATTGGTTTTCTCACATAGGTACATAATTTTGATAGAAGTAATTTCTTCATTGATCCTCCCTTTTCCTCCTCCTATTCCCCTAGACTATCTCCCTGGCTCCACTGAAGTTTCTCCTCCACTATCTGAAGTCCCTCTGGTATCCCTATTACTCTCTAGCTTCTGCATATTAGAGAAAATGTATGACTCTTCACTTTCTGTGACCGGCTAATCTCACTTAACATAATGTTCTCCAAGTTCATTCATTTTCCTGAAAATTATTTTATTTTTCTTTATTGCTGAGTAGAATTCTATCCTGTGTATATTCCACAATTTTGTAATCCCTTCATCTGTTGATGGACACCTAGGTTGGTTTCATAATCTGGCTATTATGTTTTATGCTGCTTTGAATGTTGATGTTAATATATTACTGTAATTCTCTGATGTCAGTCCTTTTGGAAGGATACTCGGGAGGGGAAAAGCTGGATCATATGGTGGATCCATTCCCAATTTCCTGAGGAATCTCCACACTAATCTCCATAGTAGCTACACTAATTTGCAATCTCACTAACAGTGTAGAAGAGTTCCTATTTCCCCACATCCTCACCAGTATTTATTGTTGTTTGACTTCTTTTTTTTTTTTTTACAACAAAGAACCTTTTATTGTAATAAAATGATTAATTAGTTGGAAAGATACATATATGTGCACTTCTTGATGATTGCCATTCTGCTTGAGGTTAGATGGAACCTCAGTAGTTTTGATTTGCATCTCCCTGATTGCTAATGATGTTGAACATTCTTTCATGTATTTATTGGCCATTTGTATCTCTTCTTTTTGTGTTTATTTAGTTTAATTGCCCATTTCTTGATTGGGTTACTTGTGTTTTTTTAGTGTAATGTCCTTTAAGTTCTCTGTATAGTCTAGACATTAGTCCTCTATCTGAGGGATAGCTGGCTAAGATTTTCTCCCATTCTGTGGCTTTCTCTTTAGATTCTTGATTGTTTCCTTTGATGTGCAGAAACTTTTTAGTTTAATGTCATTCCATTTATTAATTCTTGTTTTTTTTGTTTTGTTTTGTTTTTTGTTTTTTTTTTTTTTGGTACTGGGGATTGAACTCAGGGGCATTCTACCTCCGAGCTACACCCCCAGCCCTATTTTTTATTCTTTATTTTGAAACCGAGTCTCACTAAGTTGCGGAGTGCCTCTCTAGGTAGCTGAGGCTGGCCTCGAACCCGGATCCTCCGGTCTCAGCCTCCCGAATGCTGGGATTACAAGCGTGCGCCACCACGCCCGGCTCATTTATTAATTCTTGTTTTAATTTTTTGAGCTTTGGGG
>PVLC010036057.1:0-15987 GCA_004027655.1 Graphiurus murinus
ACACACACACACACACACACACACACACACACACACACACACACACAAATTGTATTTACCTGGGGAGAGAGATGTTTTAACCCCATGTGATTGCTCATAACCTATCTTAAAGCATTTATTGACTGCATGCTTTGTCTGTGATACTGTGCTAAGTGCTCTGTGTACAATATTCATTTTATTCTCATTATACTCTGGGTAACCCCATCTTGTAGATGAAGAAGAGGTTCAGAGTTTACACTTAGCAAGTGTTAGAGCCAGGACTTTCACAAGCACAATCCCCTGCCTGTGATGTTCTGCAGGTGAGAAAGTTTCTGCTTTTTACTTTCCCTTCCCTTCCTGCTCCCTCCTGAGCCTGGTATTGTCTTTCCTGTCCTTACTATCTTGTCCCTAACTATACTGCTGAGATCTTGCCAGGAGTCTTCCCTCTTCCTCACTCCATTTATAGCCCTGTTTATTCCTGGGTTCTGCACTTCTTGCTGCCTTGCCTTCCTTTTCTTCCCATTTTTCTTCCTGCTACTTAAGCAAGTCTCCTCATCTTTTGATTATTCAGCTATTTGGGAGCCAAATGTGTTCAGGCAGTATGCCTTCTAATAACCAAAGTAGCAGGAGAGCAGAGCAGTGGAAAATGGGAGGTTTTGATTTGGCATTAGGAGATGAGACTTTGAAAAGGAAGTGCTTTATTAATACTAAGAAATTTAAAAACTTCTGTCTCCATATGGCCCGTTTCGGCTCACTGAGGACTCAGGCACTGCCAGTGCTCGGTAGGATTTGCCCCACTGCACAGAGCTACACATACATCTTGCCTCTGAATGCCCTTCCGCTCAGACAGAGAAGAGTATCTTGTTTTTTGGAGGGCATACTAGTTGCTCTAGGAAACTGTGCTTGAAGAAACTGTAATATTCACCCTTAGTAACATTTTCAAAAATAAATATCCAAATAATTTAATTCTTAATTTGTTCATATAGAATTGGGTTGATATGTGGTGTGCCAGTGTGTGTGTGTGTGTGTGTGTGTGTGAAGAATGTTTTAAAAATAATTATAAAAGGCTAAGATTTATCATGGGCTGTGCTGCATACTGTTATAGTATATGTACACCACTCTACCTAGAGCTTATTTAATCCCTGGAAGAGCCTTGTGGAATTAGTGCTGTAATCCTCATTAGCTCCATTCAGAGAAAATTATTTACCCAAATATAAAGTATTCCAACCAAGTCTTCTTAGATTTGCTAGTCTGTCTGATCTTCATCTCTGGATCATGCCAAGGAGGAATTATGTTATTC
Organism: Graphiurus murinus; assembly: GCA_004027655.1. Lineage (NCBI taxonomy): Eukaryota > Metazoa > Chordata > Mammalia > Rodentia > Gliridae > Graphiurus > Graphiurus murinus. Next base: position 1,280 of record PVLC010036057.1, read on the forward strand.
TGATATTCTAGCAAATAAAATTCCACCCATATGTATAGTTTTATACCTTTTTAAGTCCCTTCACATACATTAATTTTGGATTTTATTCTTCCCCCATAAGGTTAGATAGCCAGGTTTTACTTTTTTCTGTTTTGAGCTAAGAGGAAACTAAGTACATGAAGATGAGGAATACTTCCAACATCACAGAACTGGTTAGAAACAAAAAGCTTAAATTCACCCAGTTTAAACTTAATGCATGCCAATGAGACCATTAGTCCAGGCTCCTGGTCCCTTGGGTTAAATTGGACAAGATTCTATCTCAAACTTATTTGTAGTTATAAAACTCATTTAGCAAATATTCCCAGGATTATTGCTGAATCGTGCATTAGGAATTGTTCCCAGCCTTAGTGGGGCTGTGATGGATAACACATGTATGACCCTGTGTTCATAGAGTATCCAGTCTGTTGGGAAAATCAAATAAGTAAAAAAAATACCACAAAGCTTGATGTGTATTGAGATAGCAAATTACAAGCAAATGGAGACCAAGTCTAAAATTCTAAGGAATGAGAATGGGTGGTGAGGTAGAGTTGGGGGATAGAACTTCCCAGATAGAAGGAACAGTGAGCAGAGTGATGAGCCAGGGGACGCACTATAGATAGATTCAGAGAGCCAGCAACTGAGAAAACCCATTTGTGAGGCAAGTAAGTCGAAGGAATGAGCACAACCAAGCTTTGGAAATAGACTAGGGTGCAAACCCTGGTCTGACCATTCACAAACTGTGAACTCTAGGCAAGGGACTTCAATTCTCTAGTGTTGCCCCATTTGTGAAGGAAGATATATTAATTGAACAGAACCTGTTTTTCAAGGGTAATTATCAGGCTTGCAAATAATGAATGCAAAGTGCACAAACTCGACTCAACGCAATTTAGCATCAGATCTTCAGCCTAAAACTTTGAAGTCACCCTTGATTCCCATTTCCTTACCTCACTCCACACTACAGGTTCACTAACAAGTCCTTCCCCAATGGTCCCCCAACAGAGCTCACAAGTGTCTTTGTTTATCTCTATCCACAGCACTACAATGTGAGACTTAAGAACTACCACCTTCTACCTAGTCTGTAAACAGAATCCCCACCTCGTCTCCCAGCCTCCAGGCTCTCTCACATATAACCTCTAAGCCTTAGCCACAGGAATCTTTTAAAAGCACCCAGCACATGTCATTCTTCTGCTTCAAATCTCCCAGTCACTTCCCACTGCTCTCAGTAGAAAATCTAACCTCTTTCCTTGCAGGGCTAGACTCTGCACCTCCCAATCTCATCACCCACACCTCACCCACGCATTGGCCATATTGGTCACTTCAAGGTTTCAGCTGATAGGCCACTCCTCTGAGAGGCCTTCTCTAACTACTGCCTCTAAATGCAGCCTCCCAGTTACTGTCTAGCACAGCACCTGGTTCTTTCATTCTCAGCCATCATTACAAGTCGTCAGTCTGCATTTGTTAGGGTGCTTACTAGATGAGGCATCCAGCTTCCTCACTAAGTTGGTTGCTTTGCAAGATCCAGAACTCTTCTTGTAGGGGCCCAAACCATTGCTAAGTTAGTAGAGAAATGACAGCTTGGCCCTTATAAAGTGATAGCTGTTATTGTTCATTAATACCTAATAGAGAGATAGTGAGTAGTTACAAACATTTGGTGAGAATTTCTTCCTGTTCCCTTCCCCCTGTTTTGCCTCAGTTTCCTAAGCAGAAGATCATTCTATGTCAGTTGGATGAGAGAGAGAGCTGGCTCAAGCCCCTGATATGGGGCCCTTACAATGCATTCTTTCTGAGCAAGTCCTTGTGTGGGTTTTTTTTTTTTTTGGTTGTTTTGAATCTTCAGGGACCTGGGGACATTCATCACTGAAGAAGTGGGTGCTCATACACACACTCTGTGGTTAGCAGCTGGTATTTCTGCCTCAAGGATTTTACATTTACAAGGTAATAATAAAAGTGGTATTAGAAACCTGCAGATGGTCTGTCCAATAGAGATAAATGTTGATTGCAAACTCCAATGGGGAACTGGGATTGACTTGAAGTGTTACTGGGTAATTTAAGGCCCCATAGCAGATGTCCCTGGAGATACCTTGGCCAGTCAGTTCTATTTTATTTCAGGGAGGAAATAAAACTCTGCCTGATTGAACTTTCTTTCCCCTGACAGAAAGGAGGAGATGTTGCTGTGAATCATACAGGCCCAGGCTGGCAAGGCTGGCACGGCACATTAAAGCTCTGAGTTCCCCTACGTGGTGTGATCTTTGAACTGGAAATCAGGGTCAAGTTTGAGGGCTCCCATCTTGTTGGATATACAGGGTTGCTCAGTTCTTCCTCCCTAGACAACTCTTGCCTCTGAGGTAGCTTCTCTGGGTATGCACTTTTAAGAGTAGAAATATGTCAGGCATGATGATCCTAATACTTGGGAGGCTGAGACACAATGATTAAAAGTTCAAGGCCAACCTCAGCAACTTAGTGAGACCATGTTTCAAAATATAAAATAAAACAGGGTTGTGGGTATAGCTTGGAGGTAGGACATCCCTGATTTTAATCCCCAGTACCAAAGGGGAAAAAAAGAGTAGAGGTTTCAGTACTAAGAAGTAGTTAAATATAGGACGAGGCTAATGACAGAGTGATGATTTTCAGCAATTTGATTCTCTATCACAATACTATCCAACAGAACTTACTCCAATGGTGGAATATTCCATATCTGTGCTGCCCAACATGGCAACCACTAGGCACATGTGACTATTGAGCATTTGAAATGTTGCTAGTGCAAATAAGAAACTGAATTTTTAAATTTAAAATTGAATAGTTGTATGAAGCTACTGATTGCCCCATTGGACAGCAAAATATAAAATATTATATGATTGGGAAGAAAATAGCAAGCATGATGTGAAGATACAGAGTTTGAATGGCGATATCTAGGAGAAGGTACCCTAGGTGTAACCAAGTGACTGGGGGAGGGTATGTCCCTGGTATTAAGAATATCCAATATACTCTGGTAGGAGATATATCAGAGTTTAAATCCCAGCTCTGTCAAATTCTGGTTTGGAATTAGGACATTTACTTAACTCCTCCAAGACTCATATTTCTCATCTGTAAAATGAGGACTAGAGAATCTATTTTCTAGGGCTGTTTTAAGTATTAAATGAGATATTATGTGACTGTCCTTCATACTGTGCCTGGCAAAAGTTAACAAATGTGTCACATTAACATTCACCTCTGGATAGCAGTGTCCATTAGCTTTGAGATCAGAGAGAATGAGGAGGAAGAACAAAGAAACTAGCCTTCCCCCCAAAACTTACTGGCCTCATTTGACTATGCAGACATACACCTAGAAGCAACAAAATAGGACTAAACCTCTTTAGCTCCAAATAGCAAGTTAAACCAGCGTCTCATGAGATAGATGTTTTATGAAAGTACAGTGTGCTGAACCACTTACAGTGGAATTCTAGAATAAAGAAGTTGGGAGGGACCTTGAAGACCAGTGATTCTTAAGCTTTCATGTGCAAACAAGCTGACTTGTTTGCACATGAAAATGCAGGTTCTTATGAGCAAAAATGCAACAGGGAGAGAGATTACTCCCCTTACATACCCTATTTCAATAGTGACTACCAGTTAAACTGGAGCTAAATTTCATATGTCCTTACCCTTGTCCTGGGGTCCCTTCCATTAACCCACAGAGCCTCTATGCTCCATTTTTCGTCTTGGAGAAGCTCCAGGCTGAAGATGATGGATGACAACATAAGTCTTTGTAGGGACTTAGGACTTGGACTATTTTCAGGATGCCATGCAAAAAACACATGGAAAAGTCACATACCTCTCCTTTCTTTTCTCCTATATCACATCACATAATCCTAGGGTCATCTTTACAACCTGAGGGCTAGCCCCGTGTCTAAAACCTGCACACCACCTGCTTTCTGAGTCATATATTTTATTAATGGCAGCTTCAAGTGGGAAAGATGGAAAGGCACCAAATTGTAAGGGAAAAGAAAATGTTTTCTTGGTAGGCATAAGACACATGTCTTGAAACAACTGAGTGCAGGACATGGAGATTCAGAACAATCCTGAGCCCCACCACTAACTCCGGGTGGCATTGGATAGATGTGTGTTTGACACACTCACTTATATACTATCATTCGCCTGACTTTACAAATGTGTTGTCAAGATGAGTGAAATGCCACATGCAAACCTCCCAGAGAATTCTGAAATATTTGGCCTTTTGTTCATGTTTATCTCTTTATCTGCTCTAGGGGCACTGTAGCATTAGATGGTTTTCTAGAGCTTTTCCATCACATGATTTGGATTTTAGGAATAAATGTCAAGAACTAGGAATTCAGACTTATTGACTTCCTGTACTGATAAGTGAATTTGTAGCTGCTGCCTGTAGGGTGTGAGTCATAGGTGGAGTCACCTATTTTGAGGTCCTCGCCTGGCAGAGCTAGGAAGCACCGCTTTCCCCTTGAGCCCTATCCCCTATGCATACTCTCAGCCGGTTGGGATGCCTGGTGAGCCAGTAGGTATCACTTAAGTAAAATAGCACTTTCAAAATAATCCATTTTTTTCCTAAGGAGCAATTTGTACTTGCCATGTTCCATTGCTATCAGTGAAATCCGTCACAAGGCTAATACCAAAGCAGAGCTGATTTAATAGAAGGGCCTTGGCAGAAGCAAAAACTGACATGTATTAGATGATGTCACTCTATCTTTTGCCCAGATATCTTCTTACATAAATGGGGTCTGGTGTATCTGCTTTCCATTTTCAAAACCATTGATTTTTGTTGCAATTAGAGAATGAAGAGCTAGACCATGTAGGACCATTTCCTTGCCTTTATAAACAGCATTCATGGACCACAGCTGCTTCATTGGTTTTCTCCAATTCCAAGATTAGGGAGGAGAGGCTAAAGTTCCTCAAGTCAGCATGCTATCACTGCTGTGTAAGGAAAAGAGTGCATCTTGTGAGTGTTTGTTTGTTTGCTTTGTGTGTGTGGTACAAGAGATTGAACCCAGGGGTGTTCTACCTCTCAGCTATACCCCCAGCCCTATTTTATTTTTTTTATTTTGACATAGGGTCTCACTAAGTTTCTGAGGGTCTTGCTAAGTTTCTGAATCTGGCCTTGAGCCTATAGTCCTCCTATCTCAGCCTCTCAAGTATTGGGATTACAGGCATACACCATGGTGCCTGGCTAAAAAGAGTGCATTTTAAAAGAAAGCTCTGAAGATGACTTTATGCTCAAATGACTCATGTCCCTAAATGGGTTTCCAGTCCTCAATTTCCCATGTAAGAGAGCTGTGAATGTTTCTGAGAACAGTTTGACCTGCATTCTATCAATCTAAGCATTTGGTTAATCACTCTCTGCAATTAAATCCTACTCCTTGCAACAAGTTTAATCTCCTCCCAGTGCATAAAATCTGACCCCACAGCTTGAGTGGGTAGAATCCCTGTAGCTTGTATTGTCATCTTGGGACCCAACAGCTTTATCCTAAAAACTGAAGCTTTTAAGATAAAGTGTGGCTTAAGTTGTACCCTCTCCCCTCAAAGTGCTAGGATGCTTTTCTTCATTTGCAGATGTGGACACCCCCCCCCCACACACACACACACCTAGGCAGCTCTGTTCCTACTCTGCCTCATTTCCTCTCTGGAGTTCACCAGAGTGTGAACCATTGGACACTCTGCTTTTCCTCATGCAACCAGCTTTTGTTTGACTTCAAGGCCATTGGCATACAATTTGCAATTATTCTGTTCTCTAGTTTTTGTTCTAGCTTAAAAGGATTGGTGTCCAGGACATAAATAGCATCAATACCCACAATCTCTGTCCTACCTTCTTGCAAGCTTTCTAAGGGACTTATTGCTTCCAAACAGAACCTGATTTTATCTTCCTAACTGGCATCATAATATGCATTCATTTATTTGGCAAATGTGTATTGAGTGAAGAAAAATCACAGCCCTGGCTCTTGAGGTGTTACAGTGCAATTGAGAAGATAATCAATTTAAAAGGCAAGGGCTAGAGTGGGGGTGGAAGGGAGAGAGTCAGCAGCAGAACAATGAACTCTGTACCCAGACGAACTTGGTTTCCAGTCCCAGGTCTGCCAAATGCTACTAGTGACACCTGGTCTCAGCTTCCTTATACTTAAAAATGGAAATAAAAGTAACTGTTTCATTGGGCTATTGGAGGATTAAGTAAAATAATATATCTTAAAATGTCTCTTACAATGCCCAACATGTAGTATATGCTCAGTAAGGTTAGTTATTATTATTACCTGATTCCATCCTTACAATAGTGTGAAGCACATATTATTAATGTCCCCCACTTTGCAGATGGGATAACCAAGGCCTAGAGAGGCAAGATAATTTGCTAAAACTTACATAGTTTATAAGTGACAAGATTAAACCCAAGAGTGTCTATTTTGGGCATTCTTATCCCTTCCCATTACCTTAGTCTGACTAGGCCAAGCTTTCTTTGTATTTTTAGAAACTACATATGTCACAGGGTTTTGAGACTCTTAATTTATTAAATATGCTAATTTGCTAATGATGACTCACATGACTTAGCTAAAACATAGTATTTTTCAGTCATTCCATTGTGTTTTTTCCTCCCAATACCCATAACTATTTCTCTTCACATAGAGTTTTTATTAAATGCCTAATTAAAACTGGTTGGGTTATCACTTAAACAGTTCTCAGTTCTGAATTTAAATTTAATGATGTGTTGAAATATTAATGACCTTTATCTTTAAAAGTGTCTCAAATTGTACTAAAGTTAACAAATGTGGCTGATAATATCCAGCACTGGCTTGAACATTCTCCCACACAAGGCATTTGGCTTGGGCTTATGTGCCTCTAATGGTGGGTTTCATACAGCACTGAAAAATAAATAATGTAGGAAAATTTTGCATCACAAATTGCCTGGGGACTTGGTCTCATAATAAATACTTTAAAAGTGCTGTAATTCAGGATGCATAATGGTAGCAGTAAAGCATTAAGAAGAATTGATCATGTGAGGACAGTGCTCTATCGAGTTTCCAAGAGAGCATGGCATGTGGAGCACATGAATGGAATGACCATAAGCTCAATTCTCTCCCTGTGTACCCTGCCTTTTAGGACAGAAACACTCCTTTTGGCTCTGGTTTCAGTTTCTTGACCATCTTATTAATGTTGATAATGAGGACGGGAGTAAATTTATCCGAAGCTTAATTGTAAGCTTCAGATTGGACTCCTTCCAGTTCCCCAGGAGTCCTGTGCATTCAATAAATACACTTGCAAAAGTGATCCTGGCCTCTGAGCCTTGGGCACAACATGAAGATCTGTTCCTGTGTGTGTGTGTGTGTGTGTGTGTGTGTGTGTGTGTGTGTATGTGTGTGTCCTTTACGAAAAGACCTCACTATATTCTTGGCCCCCCCCCACCATGTTTTAGAGTGGCCAAGTTGAGGGAAAATTGTTTACCAACCTGCTGACAAAACTACTTGTAGGAAATCCCATGTCTTATCTGGCTAAATAACTTGGACCATATGTTCCGGTCCCAGAGCTTGGGATTTTTCAGAACAAGTTCAAATGTGCCTATTTGCATCACCTGGGGATATTGAAATTCCAAGTGCAAGTTCATTTTCATGTAACTCATTACCCTCCCTTGAATTTGGTACTTAATGTGAACTTTGGCAACAGATGGAGTGAGATGATGTTTAAGGAGCATTTAACTCTTTTGTGTTCACAAATACACACAAATAGTAATAATTTGCACTCAAATGAAACTTCCAGAGCCAGGCAGTGCCCTCAGGTATTCATTTGCCCCCTGTTGAGTTGTGGGGTAGAATTTAATTATCCAACAAATATGGGGGTAGCTATGCCAGATGTTGGGTACTAACTGACCCAGACATTTCAAAGGGAAGGATCTGATATATTACAGAGAGAGCCAGAATGCAAAACTGGGAAATTCTGGGTGGTAGAAAAAAGGACACGAAAGGGACCATGGCTTGAAAATTTGTGATGAGTTCCTCAGAGTTAGATGTTACTCCATCAGCATTAAGAACTATTGTGCACCTGCGAGGATCATTCAGGAAGGGCTGGAAGCATATCCTCCACCCCCTGCCCACCACTACCTCTGTTAGACACAAAGAAGCTCATCATTTGGAACCAGTTGAGGACTCAGCTTTGTCTGTTCACAATAAAAATAGAATTACCCAGTTGATTTGAATTGCAGATACATGCAGCTGCTCCTCCCTCTCATTCCAGGAGGGGAAGTGGGGCCACCTCGAGCACTAACATGTCTTTGAATCTGGGTTGATCGATGGAACAGTTGTAATTGCAATTATAACTTGCTATTAATAAAATATATTAATAGCACTATAAGAATCGATAGCATTTAAGTGTAGATTCTGTATCCAGTATGGTGCTAAGCACATGTATATCCCCTTTCATTCTCATGACATCCTTATGAAGTAGGTGATTATAATATTCCCATTTTATGAATGGGTGTATAAAGCCATCTTTTACTGAAACTGCCCATAGTCCTCCAGCTCATGAAGGGCAGAGACACCGTCCTGATGCCACAGCCTGTGTCCTTCCTCACCCTCAGAGGAAACTGGGTGTACTGAGGGTGACTTGCCCACCTAGGGGATCTTCTCCATTCTAGTCTCCACTCAGGGTTGTAGCAGGGCCCTCATCCTTGCCCAGCTTTATCATATAGTTGACATTGAAAGATTGTGTATATTTAAGGTATATAACTTGATCATTGAGAAGTGTATATACTGTGAATATTCACCATGATTGAAATAATTAACATATCCATCCTCTCACATAGTCATTTTATTTTTGTCTGCATGTAGTGAGAACACCTACCCTCTTAGAAAATTTCAAGTATATAGTAAATTAATGCTCGCTATAGTCACATCAGATCTCTAGAATGTCTTCATCCAGCATAACTGAAACTTCATATCTCTCTGCCACCCCATCCCCTGTGCCCAACCCTAAACCCTGGCAACCGCCATTCTTGACTCTGATTCTATGAGTCTGGCTACTTTAGATTTCACATAAAGTGGGCTCATGCAGTATTTGTCTTTCTGCATCTGGCTTATTTCACTTAGTAGAATGTCCTCTAGATTCATCCATGGTGTTACAAATGACAGGATTTCCTCCCTTTTCTAAGGCTGCATATTATACCATTGTGTGTGTGTGTGTGTGTGTGTGTGTGTGTGTGTGTGCGCGCGCGTGTGTGTTTTATATTTTCTTTTTCCATTTATCTGTGGATGAACCTTTAGGTCATTTCCATTTCTGACTGTTGCGAATACCACAATGAACTTGGAACTGCAGGTATCTCTTGGAGATCCCAATTCATTTCCTTAGAGAAGGGCCTTATTTTTGTGTCATTTGTCATCCCCATCCCATACAACAACAGCCAAATGTACTGGAGGGGAATGACTACAGAAAGGCAGCCAATCAGTTATGACTGATTTTGTGTGGCTTACTACCATTTTTTTTAATTAAAATTTAGCTGAGCCAATCAGATTCATTCTCTTTGGAATTTCAACTAGGAAAAAAAAAATACCACCAGGGTATTTAGCCTTGAAAATTTAAGATGAAATGAAGTCATATCAGGGTCATGGAGTAATGAAGGGTCATGAAGCAGCAGTGAATATGAATACACTGAGAAAATTTGTTTGGTGTAGAAATCCTTAGAGAGTTAACACCAAAAAGTAGGAGTGTCACAAGAAATCAAAAAGACAGGACACTGGATTTCCCCAGCCTTGATGCCTTCCTGGTCCCTGTCCATGGGGATCCTAGCAATATAAGGCTTTGAGAATGAAGTGAGATAATTGTACAAATCACTCAGCAGAATGCCTGGTGCATAGTTAGTTGATCAGTACAATTCAATCACATTGTTATTGGAAATTTTAATATAATTTGTCTTTTATTTGTAAAATACAAAACATCCTTTCATTCTCAGTTTATCAAAGTTGCATATAGTTAGGATTATGAAAGGCCATATTCTTTCTTTCACCATTAAATTGGATTCCTTAATTGTCATAATAATTCAAATTTCAGTTTATGATCATCTTAGTTTTCTTTCGGATCAATTCCACAACCACTAATGACCTATCATGTCAAGCAATGGGGGAGCTATTCCCATAATCTGTTTTTTTCCAATCCCCCCTCTGATGCTAATGAGAAGTGCCATGGAGATATCAGCCATTAGTATACATGGGTTGGTATAAATCATGGACTATGGATCATTGAGCATCTTTGTTGTAAAACAAATGGCCTGTGGTCAGTTAATCATACAAAGAAACATCTCCAGGGCCCCCAGACTTTATTCATAACCCCTAAATCCCTTTGCAGTTTTATAAACAGAACATCTGTTAAAATATGCAGAAATTACAGTCACAGTCATTAACAGAGAGCTATATAGCTTTGGCAGATCTTTTTCTTAAGCTTTTGATGGCAATTTGCTCTCTCTGTGACTCATGCCTCATTCCCACTCTTGCTGAATCTCTTTTGTTCACCTCTGTTCTTTTGGGTTGCAGCACTTTTAACCCAAGACTGAAAAGTGGACATGTGTTGTCCCAGTAGATTGGCACCAAGCCATCATGCAGCATGACAGAGCAACTGCAGCCCATCCATACTCCCTTGCAAAACCGTATTTTTCTGGTTATACAATATGATAGTCTTAACTAGCCAGAAGCTGAGAAATCCTAATTGGTTCCACACCTCTTTTACTGACCTTAGACTCTTATGGTACTGGCACTTAACTAAAAGTAAATAGAGCCCCCACTAATATCACCAGCAGCTTAGACCTTTCATGTTCTCTCTCTTCCTCTCTGTCCTTTATTCTCCCTCTCTCTTTCTGTTGAAATTTTTTAAATCAGACTGGTAAGACAAAAGCCAGGAGAAATATGATCATTGCCAGAAAATAAGATTTGGTTTAAGAATTCAGATTGACCCCTCTTCATTTTTTGAAGAAATCATGATTCCACCCAAGAATTGGTGAATAGGTAAACATTCTTTGGCCATATTTTGTTCTGCTGGCCTGGATTGAAGAATCAGCTTATAGGCCTGGATTGAAGAATCAGCTTATATTCCATATAGAAATAGAAGTCACCTCTAAGAACTCATTGTGTCCATCACCTACTCTTATATATAAGGTCTTAAAAGGTCTCAAACTAAGTCACTCTGGTTGAGCCTGAACAGATTTTTGAAAGGGGCCCTCAGGGGAAAAGAAGGCATTGCAATGAAGTGACTAAGAGAGAAAACTCTGGGGTCAGGCAGGTGTGGTCCTGAATTTTGTTAGCTCTATACCTACGGAAACTTAAGTCATGAAACCACAATTCCCTACCTACAATCTTAGCACCTTCTTCCAAAGTTATCAATAGATTCCAAAGTTAATCCAAACAAGGTATCTAGCTATGTGGCTGGAACATTGTTTAAGTGCTTAGTAATAGTAGTTACTATTACTGCTGTTACTGCTACTGCTGTTTTTTTATTATTATTTTTGTTCCCAATACCAGCACATGGTTAGAATATGTTAGGTGTTGATTTTTTTCTCCATTTTAATCAGTTTTATTGATTCATGCTTTCAGTTCTTATTCAGATAAAAACAAGGCACATTAAATACATCCTCTTACTGCTCTGTAAATACGTGCAGCTCATTTTGTATATCAAAAATAATAAATAATGGCAATAAAACAGAAAGACAGTTATAAAAATGATAACCCATCCTCAGAAAAGTATCTAACAGCTGGGTGTGGTGACACACGCTTGTAATCCCAGTACTTGGGAGGCTGAGACAGGAGAATCGCAGGTTCGCAGCCAGCCTCAGCTATTTAGTGAGGCCCTCTGCAACTTAGTGAGACCCTGATTCAAAATAAAGAATAAAAAATAGGGCCGGGGATGTAGCTGAATCTCTTTTGTTCACCTCTGTTCTTTTGGGTTGCAACACTTTTAACCCAAGACTGAAAAGTAGACTAAAAATAAGATACATGTCTATCCAGGATTGAAGTAGTTACAGGATGGGTGACGCTGAAAGAATAACTGCAGGTTTGCATCCTCCCAGCATGCACCTGAGAAGAGCTCCCATTTTCTTCCACACTCCTGGCATTTACTGGCACTTGTGGCCGCACCGCTCCCTGCCACCCTCTGAACCCCAAAGCTAAGCCAGGCGCCTTCAGACAGCAGCTCTCTAAGCTTTCAAAAGGAAAATTACAGTTGTGCGTTGGAGTCCTGAGCCCCAATTAAAGTGTCAGTCTCTGAAACAAACAAATACAGATAACAAAGCAAGGGATAATGTTTTAAAATTAGGTTCTCAGGAGTCCCTCATTAATTTGAAGCTCACAAGACAGTTACTGAATGTTCAATAAATACCATTTGATGACAATAACATGCTTAGCTGCTGGTAGCTAGAGATCCCCAGTCGTTAGGTCTCTTTAAGCACCAGGTTAAAAATATATCTCGTTATATTCAGCATAGGTGAAGCATCTTTCAGCTTTACAGCTCTTATGAACATTAATCCTTCAAAAGGCCTTAAGACCTCTTGCTAAAAATAGAGGTGGGGGAGGAGAAAGCAAGAGAGTGAACATGAAAAACCAGGATGGTGAGTTCAGTATACACAGACCCACTGTGTAATACTCAGTACACACAAAACCACTGCATAATCAAATAAACTGTGTAAATACCCAGCAGTTGTTAATGAGGTAGCTTGCAGAAATGAAAAAATTAGCAATAGTGGCATGGACTTTTTAAAAAGCAATTATTTGCTCTATGAAATGACAAGAATCCACAGATGGTCCATCCTCGGATTCTTGAGTATCTTGAAAGCTGAAGTATGATTGTAGTCACACTACAAACAATAGCTGACAGAATATCCATGAGAGTCCTTTATTCTATTGATTGCAATGAAACAGTGTCTGTTATCATATGCTATGGTGGAGCCCCTCCATGCTGGTGAGCTCAGCAGGGGTGTTGAGAGCTAACAAAGGGTTAAGCCCTGCCCCCCACCCCCACAAAATTAGAAGAGTTTCACTGATTTCCTAGTTCCACCTTGAAAGGTGGAGATCCTGCAGGTCAGGGAACTGGCTGGGGAAGTCAAGCTGACTCTTCCCATTGCCAATGGTGCTGTATCAAGTTACCGGTCTCTACTACAAAAGACCAGAGCAGGACTTGATTGAGGACAGTAGTGATTATGCTCACTGGAATCAATGGCCTAACTAAGTGAAAGCTTGTGTTTCCTGGCTGAGCTGAGAAGCTGCAAAATGGAGTATGCCTTTTGGCAATGGTAGCTGGGAACAGAGGGATTCTAAATTTGGCCTGATTATTTTCATTTTCTGCTCTGCGTTTGTAGAGGGGATTGCCCAAATTGTACATTTTGTTCATTCATTCAGCAAATCTTTATTAATCATCAGTTATGGGCCAAGTTCTCTGCTAGGCATTTGTTAGAGAAATAGTGCATTGTATGGCTTACAGTTATCCCAATTTCAGGAATCTTATCTTATTTGCACCTATTTCCTCAGAGATTCTTGGCACAGTGTATGGCACATTAGACAAACCACAAAAGTAAATTGAAAAGAATGTTTTTCCACTTGAACTACCATGGCAGATAGATGTCAGGGAAATGGCATTCTATCTCACAACAACCTGAACCTATCCCTCCATAAAAATTGCATTGCATCTAGTGAGGCCAAGAGGGCAGTTACAAGTTCGCTCACTCTATCTTTTATGATCACTCTGTCTCTGAGGATGAGTCAGCTGAGGGATTAACATGTGTAAAGTTGGAAGTGTGAGAACAGGTCAACTGAGTGTGCTCACTTCTCCTGGACATATGGACCCATCACAAAGAGGCCCTTTGTTTTTTCATTCCCTGGATGAATACAAAGATGATGCCACTGCATTTCTGAAATCCTCAGATGCCAGGTCCTTGCAATGCAGTTTTTATATGGGTTCTATCATCCAGTGGTGTACAGTCATTTGAGTCACCAGCAAAACCTTTGAACGAATGGCTGCAGCGGAAGAGGTGAAACAGAGATTCTTAATTAGGCAATAAGTGGACAGCTGAGTGAGTGTAGCAGTGAAATGCAGTGTCAGAGTAGGGATAGCCCATGTATGTGCTTATACCTGATCAAGCATGTTTATAAACAGCTGAGCATATGCATAGATGAAAGTGGCAGTCACTTAGTGGCAGAGCACTGATTTTGTGCAGGGGCTATGCTAGCTGTTTTATGTGCATTATTCCATCTAACCTTTATTTGTGGTGCAAATTGTTTTTTAGCATAATTGAGATGTAATTGCAAACAAAAATTGTATATTTTAAAGATATACAACCTGGTGTTTTGATACATCATGCGTGGTGAAATTATCTTGGCAACCAAGCTCACTGGAATATCAATCATCTTTCATAGTTACATTTTGGGTTTTCTTTGTCATGTTTGTATATCGATAGAGGAGAATACTTAACATCTATTCTTGAGAAATCTCAAGTATGCAACCCATAATTATTAACTATAGTTTGCATTAAGTCCATCAAGTCATTAATTCTCCAAAATTTACTCATTTTATAATTGAAAGTTGGTACTTTTAGGCCATCTCCTCATTCTCTCCATGCCTTTTTGGTAACTACCCTTCTTCTCTGTTTTTGACTTTTTTTTTCCAGTACTGGGGATTAAACCCATGAGTGCTCTACCACTGAGCTACATTCCCCAGCCCTCCTCCTCCTCCTCCTC
>PVLC010036058.1:0-15854 GCA_004027655.1 Graphiurus murinus
AGAAAATGAATTACAGAGCAAAGCCATCACTGGCCTGAAAGGAGATGGATTTCTACTACAGGACTGCCTATATGAGTAGGGAAACTAGGCTACCCCTGATTATTCCTAAACTATGTGTTCAGACTCTCTTTTGTTGGGTTGGACCAACAGCCATCATGAAACTGAACAAAGTATTTAAAAACCAGCAAAAATATTTATCGAATGCATTAGTGGCCAGAGACCTTGTCCTTCCTTCTCCTAAGCTTTTCTTATCAGAAATCCGTAACAACTTTTAAGGTTTCATTTCCTCATGTGAAACTTTTCCGATTGCTTAGATTTTGCTGTATCCTTATACTTCTTACTCTTGGCATTTTCTTTTGTTATGTATACAAGTGTGTAAGTGCTTATGCCTGTGTACGTGATGTGTGTTTTAGCAAGCTCCCTTTTGTCTACAGTCAAGTGAAGGATCTCCTTGCTCCTGTCAGTGGTGCAGGACTTCTGTGCTTTAGGCAATCTTGCTTTTAGCCTGTGGATGAGCGTCTTGGGGGAAGGAAGGAGTCACACATCCTATTCCCATGCTGAGAAAGTCCAGGGAGCATATGGAACTTTTGCAGAGCTAGCCTTATTCCACCAACTCCTCGGATGTCACCAGACCCTAAAGTGAAGATGCTAGAGATGCCAGGTAGAACCCTCAAGTGAAATAACAGCTGTTCCCTTGGGGGGGGGGTGTCTCCATAATGGCTGGTCATTTGGGGATAGAGATTTAATGGTAAGAAGGCAGCTAAATTTAGAGAGGAAAATAGAAAATATGAGAGGCATTACCATCACCATTCTGCAAAGAATTTTCATATTCTTGTGTGTGTGTGTGTGTGTGTGTGTGTGTGCATGTGTGTGTGTGTTACTGGGAATCGAACCCAGGGGCATTCTACCTCTGAGCTACACCCCCAGTCCTATGTATGTATGTTTCTTTTGTTGTTGTTGTTGTTTTTCGGTACCAGGGATTGAACCCAAGGGCATTCTACCTCCAAGCTACATCCTCAGCCCTATTTTTTTTAGTCTTTATTTTGAAACACGGTCTCTCTAAGTTGCGGAGGGCCTCACTAAGTAGCTGAGGCTGGCCGCGAACCTGGATCCTCTGGTCTCAGCCTCTGAAGTACTGGAATTACAAGTTTGCTCCACCACGCCCGGCTTGTATGTATGTATTTTTGAAACAGAGTCTTGTTAGGTGGCTGAAGGCCTTGCTAAGTTGCTGAGGCTGGCCTCAAACCTGTGATCTTCCTCTCTCAGCCTCTCAAGTACTAAGATTACAGGTATGCCACCATGCCTGGTAAATTTTCATCTCTAAGTGATATTTGAGATGCAGCCTTGTACAGCTTTGTTCTTGTATTGTAATCTTGTTTCCCAAGATGCTATGAGCCAGATTTCTTTTTCTTTTTACTTGTCTCTAGTACAATGACTGCCAGGGGACACAAGAGTTTTTATGAAGAGAGGGGAGACCTGGGACTACTGAGGGATTAATTATTAAAATCTCCAAGTATTCAGTGGGCCCATATTCAGACCATAAAAATCAACACACACCAAAGACAAACATGATTTGGACAATCTAGAACTCCACCTTTAACCAATTGGTCCATCTCCACTTGTGAAAGTAGCCAAACGCTGTCTATACTCAGGAATACCAGACACTAGGAAGTGAACTAAGAAAATAAGAATGTAGTGGCAAAAAAAGAGAGTCCAACTAAAAACAGATCAAATATACCAGGAAATGGAAAAAACAAATAATTTTCCCTACTTTTTTTCTTAGTTCTCTAGCAGAAATTAAATCTTTTTTTACTGCTAGATCAAACTGAAAAATGAATTTATGGAGGTAGATTGGTTTCCAATTTAAGGCAAATACTATGGTATTTATTGTTTTGTTTAAGTGACACCCCACCCATGACTGTGCATTTGGAGGCTCCCGAGCTGATACAGAGCTTCGGCTGCCTCAGATGGTAGCGGTCCTCAGGTTCAACCTTGCTCATCCAAGCAGTACACAGTTCCTCATATGACATTGCAAAAAAAGTAAGATATAAGCTAAGACTACTTATAAATAGCATGAGATCCAAATCTTTACTTAAAACAAATCCAATCAACCTCTGTGAATAAGAATTGAAACTAGACGATGTGATCGAATAACTAAAATTTTATTATTCTTATTTTTAAATTTCAGGAAATACTTTGTCTCAAGTTTTTGCTCATAATTCATCTAAGTTTAACAAGTCAAGGGTTTGGCCAGCATGGCCAGTATATTTGGCAGAGCCAGGGCTGAGCGTTTAGCTGGCTCACTGTGTGTGTGGTGGGGCCAGGGTAAAGATTCCACCAGGGGGGCTGGAGTGTTCAGCAGAGTTGGGGTCTAGGTAGTAGCCCAGGTGCAGGGGGAATTAGTTAGATATAGGATGATTGAGAAAGTCAGTAAATATTTTGAGGATAATGGAAGCCAGGTTTCTCCCTGCTTCAAAAGGAAATTACAAATATGGAACAGGCTAAAATGAACCCTGAAGTGTTAGACTGGAGAGAGAGAGGGAGGGAGAGAGGAAGGAAGGAATGGAGGGAGGGAGGGGGAGGGGGAGAGGGGGGCAGCTCGAACTAGCTAGCTATCAACTTACGGTGAAACAGACATAGAGTTGCCCCTCAGTATCTGTGGGGGATTGGTTTCAGTACCCCTGCACCCACTGTGGACACCTAAATCCAGAGATGTTCAAGTCTCATATATGGAATGATAAAGAATTTATCTATAACCTATGCACTACCTCCCATATATTTTATTTATTTATTTTTGCAGTACTGGGGATTGAACTCAGGGGCATTCTACCTCCGAGCTATACCCACGGCCCTATTTTTTATTCTTTATTTTGAAACAAGGTCTCACTAAGTTGCAGAGAGCCTCACTAAGTAGCTGGGCTGGCCGCGAACCTGCAATCCTCCTGTCTCAGCCTCCCAAGTACTGGGATTACAAGCATGTGCCACTACGCCTGGCTTCCCATATACTTTAAATCATCTCTATGTTGTTATTTTGTGCGTGTATGTGTGGTACTGGGATTCAACCTAGGGGTGTTCTACTTCTGAGCTACACTCCCAGACCTTTTTATTTATTTATTTTTGTTTTGTTTTGAAACAGGGTTTCACTAGGTTGCTGAGAATCTTGCTAAGTTGCTGAGGTTGGTTTCAAACCTGCGATCCTCTCGTCTCAGCCTCCTAAATACTGGGGTTACAGGTGCATACTACCATGCCCAGTATCTCTATATATTTATAATACCTAATATGATATATGATGCCTACACATCACTCCATTTGCATGGATTCAGTATAGTGCATGATGCACTGTAAGTTCAAGTTTTGCTTTTTGGAACTTTCTTAAAATTTTTTTTTCCCTCAAATATTTTCCATCTGCAACTAGTTGCATCTGTGGATTCAGAACCTATAGGCTACAGAGGGCTGACTAGATGCGTGTGTGTGTGTGTGTGTGTGTGTGCGCGCGCGCGCGCTTCTGCACATGCATTCCCCCACCTGCCCCCCTCCCAGCTCTTTTTGCTGAGAAGTCTAAGAGCAATGACACATCAGTAGCAACAACCATATCTGACTACATCTGACCATATCTACCACTCAAATCTTGATTTCCAAATACCACACTCTTCTAAAAGGATCCAAGGCATTCTGGAGAAGTGGCTGATTCCATCATGGGGACAGAAAAAGCACAAGGGAAACCTGGAGTATCCTAATGAACCAGAACATAAGGACATTCTCAAAGATGAGCAGGGCCACATCAAAGGTACTGCAGTCAGCTGAAAGGGGCTTTCACCAGCCAAATCCAAGATAAGCAGTTCCCTTTATTGGGGACAATAAAGAGAATAGGTTCTGTTATAGACTACTATTTATTTATTTATTTAGGGTACTGGCGATTGAACCCAGGGCCTTGCATGTGCTAGGCAAATGCTCTACTACTGAGCTATATCCTTAGCCCTGTTTATTTTTGTTCTCTGTACTGGCTGTGTAGACTACAGCTTTTATCCTGACCAGCCTTCTAAGAGATGCATACCATTGATTATAAGGGAGATCAAACCAAATGGAAATAAATTGGTGCAAATCCATCACCACAAATGAGCAAATGGCTTAAATCTGTGCTGTCTACAATCTCATTGCTTATATAAAGTCCCTAATATGTGGGTGCCCACACATCAGCCAACATGGATATATTTTGCTAAGAAGGTTCTTCTTTGGACACAGAGAAGCAATGCATTTACTTATGCTTGAAGTGCTTTCTTATGTCAGGGTACTAACAATTAGATGCAGATACAAATTGTTTCAGTCGTTAGTGTGTAATAATATTTTTCTAAGTTTTATTCTCAATATCAAATAGAGGAAAAAAAAATTTGCTGGGAAATAACTAATAAAACATGGTATCAATTACACTGGCTTTAAATTTTTCTTTTCCTCATATTCTGACTAAAAGATAAATCACTTAGGGAAGAAAATTCTCACTGTTGAAAATCTGTGGTTGAGAGTTAGCTTTGACATGCAAAAATAATTTTCATATTGGAATAATTTCAAATTTATAAGTTGTAAGAACATTAAACAAACTCCCAAATACCCTTCACTCAGATGATTCCCAATGGTTAGCATATTTCCATATCTTATTCTCACACATATGTATGTGTGTATATATACACAATTACATGTGTATATATAAACACACATCTGTTTCATTTACTTATATTGATTATATCAATCAATTACTGAAATCAATCAATTTATTTAAATCACAGAATTATATATCATTTTATTCCTTAAATGATGCATAATTCAAATTAGGAAAGGAACTGAAGGTGCTAGAATGGCTGAAGGTTTGGCTTTGGCTTGGCTTTGGATCTGTTGGGTGAGTCACCCTATTATACATTAGTCCAGTTTTCAAATGAAGACATCTAAGAAGCCCAGCAGAGTAAGTGTCTATGGAAGCAGGAAGCCAGGCAGATCAGAGAAACAGAGGAACTCAGTCAAGGAGGGCAGTGTGGGGACCTGAGAAGCATGTGCCCTGTGTAAAGTGAGCAGAAGTTACTTTAGCAGATGGTTCACATTCAGAAGTGTGGATGAGTTGTGCCAGAACATCTGATTTTTCAAGAGAAGCTAGAAATGTGGAATTTTTAAGGGATGTTGTCCTGTTTTAATTATAGGATAAACTAATGTTTCAAGAAGATAAACCTAGTTTGGGCATTTAAAAAAAAAATCTCTAGCTTGCATACAACTCACCACACCACCAGATGACAGGTGCAATAACAATTACCACTTAACTTCTGGTCATGACTAACTGGAGATGCCTAATCCTACAAACAGGTAACACACATTGTGCAAAACAATGAGACAATGACCTTATCCCAAGGACCCTGCGGTTGATTCTCCCGTACAGGAAGTGATGCAACATCAACTACCCTCTGCTGGCAGGGACTGATTCCATATTACAAAACAACATCTGCGACACAGAGCTGTTAAGGAACCTCACAGAGTGTTCCCCTTACGAAGGATCAGCTTCAAACACTGTAATTACCAGGAAATTTGCGATGACTCAAACAACAGGGACTGTTGTTTTAATTTTTTAATTCATTTTTTTAAAAAACGAACACAGGCAAGGAAGTTTCCTTTGCATTCAAAAGCTGACATTAAAATTTATGTAGTTATAGCATGACTTACATATTATTAACTAGTATGATTCATGGTTAAGCTTAATTTGGGATTTACAGAAAGACACAATTGCTAATAAGACTGATTCGATTTATATGTTTAAACATCTTATCCTTTATATTTACATTTAAATGTATTTTATATTTTAAAATTAAAATATTTATACTTAAATAAATTAAATATTCACATTTAATTTTATATTTGCATTTTAATTTTATATTTTTAAACATCTTAGCTGGGCGTGGTGGTGCACGCTTGCAGTTCCAGTACTTGGGAGGCTGAAACAGGAGGATGGCAGGTTCAAAGCCAGTCTCAGCAACTTAGACCCTATTTCCAAATAAGAAATGAAATAGGGCTGGGGGTGTAACTTGGAGGGTAGAACCCCTCTGGGTTCAATCTCCAGTTTCAAAAAATAAAAAAATATATATTTTTTAAACATCTTATCATCCTTTAAGAAACATCTCAAAGCCTAGTCCATTAGTCTTTTCTTGGCATCACCAGCCCGAGGATTTCCCTCTCCTTCTGCTGGACTCTCAGAACAATTACTTATCTCCATACCCTGGCTGCCAATTAATTTGTTGTTGCCCCAGGAAATTCTTCTATTGCCTTTTTAAGATATTGTCCCTACATTGCTTTATATGTATTTTCCAGTAGTTCCTAGAACAGTGTTAACTCCAGGTGTTTTGCCTGCAAATTGTTTGGTAAGTGTGGAAATAGTGTTATGAGACTATTGGGTAATTTACAATTACAGTGACAGCCACGGGTGAGATTAAGGGACCCATTTCTTTTGACAGTTTGGAGGCTGTTTAATTCACATGCCGAGGTTGCATGGTGAGGAGGCAAGCCGGCTATCAGTCACACACAGCAGCACCATGTTACAAAGGATAATATTTAAGGGCAGTATATCAACTCTAACTCAAAAGTACGTATGAAGCCGGGCTCGGTGGCGCACGCTTGTAATCCCAGTATTTGGGAGGATGAGACAGGAGGATCCGGGTTCGCGGCCAGCACTTAGTGAGGCCCTCCACAACTTACTGAGACCCTGTTTCAAAATAAAGAAGAAGTAATAGGACTGGGGGTGTAGCTAAGTAGAATGCCCCTGGGTTCAATCCCCAGTACCGCAAAAAAAAAAAAAGTACATATTGAATCAGAGAAAATTTATTTTTATTACTTATGTTTATAATCATTTTAATTTTAATTTTCTTTTTGGGGTACTGGGGATTGAACCCAGGGGCATTCTACCTCTGAGCTATACCCCCAGACCTATTTTTTATCCTTCATTTTGAAACAGGGTCTCACTAAGCTGCGGAGGGCCTAAGTAGCTGAGGCTGGCCGAGAACCCAGATCCTCCAGTCTCAGCCTCCCAAGTACTGGGATTACAAGTGTGCGCCACTACGCCTGGCTATAATCATTTTAATTTTTAATAAAGTCTGTTTTAAAATTTATAGTTTAACATTATTAGCTAAATTAGGTGCAATGAGCCAAGTGTGGTGGCGTATTCCTGTAATCCCAGTATTTGGAAGGTTGAGAAAGGAGGATTGCAAATTTAAGGACAGTCTCAGCAACTTAGCAAGACTCAGCAATCTAGTGAGACTCTGTTTCAAAAACAAAAAGTAAAAAGGGCTGGGGGGTATAGCTTCGAGATACAATGCCCCTGGGTTCAAAACACACACACATACACATACACACACACACACACACACACACACACACACACACGGTGCAATAGTCTGAATGTGTCCCCCTAAAATTCATATATTGAGATGTAATCTACAATGTGTTAAGAGTCAGGACCTTTGGGAGGTGACTGGGCTATGAGGGCTCCACCCTCCTAATGCATTAGAGCCCTTTCTATCATGTGAGGACACAGCAGCAAGCAGCAGCTCTGATGAGGAGTAGGCCTTTATCAGACAGCAAGTCTGCTGGTGCCTCAGTCTTGGACTTTCCGCCTCCAAAACTTTAAGCAATAAATTCAATAAATTTTAAAGATTATGAATTACCCAGTCTATGGGTTTCTGTTCCAGTAGCCGGAACAGACTAGGACATTAAGGAAGTAAAATACTTATTTAATCTATTGTGTTACTGGAGATTGAACTCAGGGTCATTGTACCTCTGAGTTCTACACCCCCAGCTCTTTTTATTTTTTACTTGAAAACAGAATCTTGTTAAATTGCTGAGGGTCTCACTAAATTGCTGAGGCTGGTCTTGAACCTGCGATCCACCTGTCTCAGCCTCTCAAGTACTGGGATTACTGGGTGTGCTCCACCACACCATGGGATTATTTTTAATCCTAATTTCATTTTATGCCTAATCCTTTGCAAAACAAGCTTTGTAGATTCCTTTGTCCTGGAAAGACACATCTCTTGTTAGTGTGAAACAAAGTAAGATAATGGAAGCAGGTCCAGAGAAATGTCAACCAAGAGATTGTTACTAGGCTTTACCTGGAGGTTTGATTTCCTCATAGATTGAGTCTGGTTTTGGAGCCCAAGCTGATAGTGAAGTGCATTATTTGCAGAGATGACTAACTAAAGAAGCAGTAAAAATGATAAAAATTAGAAGCATTTACATGAAAAACAAAGAGATGACTTTAAAACCAAAGAAAGTCTTAGGGGAAAAAGTACTGTCAAAGTCGACAGACAGGCTGGCCTTTTGGTGATCAAGACGGCTGGGAAGGACATTATGTCCTGGATGGGGCTGGTCCAAAGAAGCTCCACCTTGCACTGGATTTCTGGAAGGCCTCTGCAAAGGCTGCCTGCTCTTTCTGGGGGATTTCACAGACTCTGATAGAGAGGGGAGCTGAGACCACATCCTTCGTGCCTTTGACCATCTTTATTTTCAGGCTGTATGCAACCTCAGGGATTAAAACTGCCCTCTGGGGTTTAATGAGAGGTAGAAGTTCCCCATTATAAAAGTAACCTTATCCTACCATACCTGCAGTGTTATGCTGTTTGTTTCTTTCAATTAGAGTGCCAATGTATATTTAATATATACCCCATTGGAACATCAGGGTTTGTAAAAAGAGTACATTAACCTGTAAAACTGAACCTTCGTAATTTGAGTGCCTAAAGAGATTAATAGACTTTTTAAATATTTCTCTTAGGAGCAAGTATTATGTCATCTGTTACTCTGTTTTTACAGTGCAAAGGGTGTTTGACTTTCCACGGCGATGCTAGTCAGCCTCTCACTGTTCACTGTGAATGAATTACTTCTTTCTTTGCCTGTCCTTTGGTTGCAGCATATCCAGGAAAGGAGTGGTGCAGAGTAAATGGTGAATGGCATTTCCTATTTTATAAAACTGGCAGCATAGAAGGCTTAACTAACATAAGTACAAATATACATGGATTTTGCAATTCTCTCTGCCCCATCCATACTGTATACACATAGACACAGTAAGAATATAATTTCATTTAAGGTAGATTAACAGTTGTATAATTCAGGCTTCTTAAAGATGAATTTATTTTCATGGAAGATATCAGAGTCAATTTAAAACAGATTGAAAAAAATCAATAAAAATTAATATGTAATAATTCTACTGCCAGGTACAGTGGCACATGACTGTAATCCCAATGACTCAGGATGCTGAGACAGGAGGATTACAAGTTTGAGGCCAGCCTGGACAACTTAACTAGATCCTGTCTCAAAATAAAAATTAAAAGGACTAGGGGTGTATTTCAGTGGTAGAACATCCCTGGGTTTAATTCCCAGGACTGGAAAAATTAAAAATTAAAAAACGCAATTCTACTCTTTTGCTATACGTTAGTAGAAGGCAATGACTACACTATAGTGTAGCGTTTCAGACAGTTTAAGCATTTTATTGTTACACTGAAAATATTTTTTTAAATGGAAAAAATATTCAAACAGGGTAACCTTAGTCCCACTCTCTGAAGGTTCCTACTGTTAATGACTTCTCATATAGTTTTCCAGAAAACTTTGTGCCTATAATCCCTGTATGTATATTAATTTTAATAATAAAATGATATATATGTAAAATATTACTTATCATTTAATATAATATACATAAAATATATCTTATACGTAAATATATTATATATAAATTTTATAAGATCTTTTATAATTTTATATAAAACAGGAGATATATATAACTTCATACACAAAAATCTTATGTATAAATATATTTAATGTATAATATATTTTATAATGTCTTATAAATATATTCTGTAAGATAATGTATTTTATAATGTCTTATAAATATATTCTGTAAGATAAGTTTATATGTGATATCTTAATATGAATTTGTGTACATTTATATGATTTTGTTATATATTGTGCAATATATAACATAAAATATATATCTTTCATATAACATGTTATATAACACGTCATACAAGCAAATCTATATGCTATTTCTTTCGATCATTTGCCTTAACTACTACGGCAGAGCCAGGGCTGTGTCCCCTACACCTCACTCTTCCCGTGGTCGGCAGGCTGTGGGACACATAGCACATGGACCAAAATGCAAGGAAGCTAGTGAGCACGTGCCTTAGGATTGAGGAAGCTCTGTGCTGGGACAGCAGAGTCATGGGATGGAAGGAACAGCCCGCGTGTGCCATGGAGGACCTCCGGGACCCACAGATCCCTGTGAGTAGAAATGAACCTTTGTCACACTAAGCCCAAGCCTGAGGGTGTGTGCAGCTGCAGCGTAACTTCCCTGTCCTAATTCGGTAACCCTTTCCCTATTACCATATATGCAGACCTCGTTTTTTCTAATCAATGGTACAGATTATGTTATAACTGATATTATCAGCCCCTACTGACATACTTTTAGGGCTGCTCCTGGTTTTGATGTTGCTATTGTTACCATTAACATTTCTTTACCCACAATTTTGTTAACATATATACAAATATTTATGTGGGCCAAACTGCTTAAAGTAGAATTGGGTCATATTTTAATTTGGGTAAATTTTTTAAAAAATTAAATATCAATAATCAAAATTCAAAAAGTACAAAAGGAATGTAGGGGACAAAGTCTGCCTCACACCTTATTCCACAACCTCTAGTGAAGTTTCTCAAAACTCTAAACATGAAAAACAGAGGCTGAGAATATCATTTCCAGTTTGCTCTTTGGACCTGAGTTACCTGTGAAAAGTCACCCAGCACATCCTCATGTGGGTCCCCACCGTCTACACTGCCCTGGGTCTGTGGTTTCTGAACTTCAGGGTCTCCCCTGCCTGAACTCTGCGTCGGCTCTCCTATTTTCTGGCCCACTGCTCCCCAGCGCTTCCCTCCCCAGTCTCTGGGTCCATGCCTGTGCTCTTCCCTGCAGCTTTGTCAGCAATCTGTGTTGTTGGTTCCTCTCTCAGACCTCCACACTCACCTTTCTGCCACCTCTCGGCTGGTGTACACCTTCACCACATTGTCCTCTGGCTGCCTGCGGCTCCTGCCTCTCCTCTCTCCTGCACACCACTGCCCCCGCCAGGTTCTGGCTGTTTACCCTCACCCTTACTCATCCACTCCCATCACCTTCAGGCAAGTCTGCAACTGTTGCTATGCCTTTAAATAATTCTGTCCACTTATCACAATTTCTTGGGTTTAGGGATGGAAGAATTCCAGTTTGGGAGTTGTTTTTTTGTTCTTGTAATCTGATGATTTATGGGCCTTTAACAAAGCAGATCAACTTAGTTATCTGACTTTTAAATGCTGGATTAGTTTTTAATGGGTATCAAGTAGTGACTCCAAACTCTTAGTAGACAGTGAATTCAGAAATGGCTTTTACAAAGGCGAGTGCATTCCTTAAGAAGAGAGGGAGGACTGCGGCCTGAGAAAGGCGGTAAGGAAAGAGGAAGGCTTGCAGGAGATGGGGCAATAGCTTCAAGAACGGTAGAAAGGGGAAGAAGCAGAGCTGCTGCCTTCCAGAGAGCAGCGTTCCCAGGTCAGGCACTCCTTCCGACTGGCTATGGATTATTCCCACGAGGACGCCTCACTAGAATCCTCAGACTCAACCCATTTGAAACTTAACTAATCCCCCATCAACTAGACCTAATCTCCGCGCATCGTCTTCATCTCGAGTGCCTATCCACTTAGCCAAGCAGAAAGGCTCTTCTTCCCTGCCTTGTGTCCAGTCCCAAATATGCCCGCTATGTCTCCAACACCTGCGGCTCTGCGCCAGCCTCACTCCTCCATGGGATTTGCTTTTCTACGAAAACTGTTCCCTAGCCTCCCTGACTTCAGCACAACTCCTGATTCTTTTTCACTCTTAGATTTTTTTTCTCCTAATCATACAATACTTCAAATGCTGTGGCAGACGCTGTGCACTCTCCAACCACATTCACCGCCTAACCATCCTTTGCCATAGAACCCCAATTGAGACCCGTGTTCACCCTGCACCCACCACATGCTCAGGGTATGGAATCCTATCCCAGGGACAAGGACCTTGGTCAGAAAACCTGGGACCTCCAGTCCTCTTCTCAGTGATCCAGGGAGGTTTCCTTGGATTAATCGAGGGACGAGGGAAAATCCTTTTAAGAATGCCATAAAACGTACAAGTTGCCTGCTTTTTTATCTCGAGATATGGGAGCCAGTCTAAAAGGACAAGTCAAAATAGGAAACCGGGTGCAGTGGTACACTCCTGTAATCCCACTACTTGGAAGGCTAAGATAGGAGGATCACAGGTTTGAGACCAGCTTCAGCAACTTGGCAAGACTCTCAGCAACCTAGTCAGACTCTGTTTTAAAACAAAAAATAAAAAGGGCAGGGGGTGTAGATCAGAGGTAGAATGCCCCTGGACTCAATCCTCAGTACCAGAAAAAAAAAAAAAAAAAGAATAAAAGGAGAGAAGGAAAGTACCAAACACTTAGGCAAAGGAAAGACCCAGGCCCTTGAGGACATGACAGCCCTGAATCATCCACTGCTGGACGCATCCTACCTCCAGGCTTTGTGTTATAAATAGAAATAACTTCCCTTGTGGTTTGAACCTCTTTTATTTAGGTTTTCTATTACCTGCAGTCAAAGCACCCTGCTGCCAAAAGAGAGGAGGGTGGCTTAGCAGGACAGGTGGTAAGTTTGCTTTTGAATTTTGAGTTTGTGTCCCATGGGACATCTAAGTGGAAACAAAATCAAAGAGTGGGCAAGAGGAAGGGAGTGCAGGGATGCCAGACTGGGTGGAGAAGTGAGCATTCCACAGAAGCACTGAAGTCACCAGGTGTCACTGTGACTGATGATGTCAGTGCTCACACTTTTAAGAGCTTCCATTCCCATTTTACAAATGGAAAGTGAGATCTAGGAACTTGCCAAAGGCTAAAAAGGTCAAGGGAGGTAGCACCAAGATTCCAACTCAGCAGTCTGATAGCACAGTAAATGCTCTCAAGTCCCTGTGCTGTGCTACCTACACTTAAGTCACAGGAGAAAAAACGGTGGAGTCACCTGTAGCAGTAATCAGGAAAGTAGAGACAAAGCACAAAATAATAAAGCAGCAGTTCCAATCAGAGGAGAGAACACGGCCCAACTGTAATAAGCTCTCACTCGGCGAAGCTGAAGAGTCAACTTAGAAGAGGGGAGAGGTCCTGACCCTGAAGCGCCTGTGGAGTTCTGTGGGGGGTGGGGGAAAGGACTCAGAGGTTCCAGGAGATGGTGGTTTACAGTTTCACCTGCCACACAGCTTTGCTTAGGAGCAGTAGCATGTTATGACACATTCCATTTTTTTCCTTTGACAAGATAACAAGTCACTTACAAATCAAATCAGCTGTGTGTGTGGTGTGTGTGTGTGTGTGCGCGCGCGTGCGTGCATGACACTAGTGTATGCTGCACTGCCAGCCCTTTTTTTACTTTTTGTTTTGAACGGGGTCTTACTAGGTTGCTAAGAGTCTTGCTAAGTTGCTAAGGCTGGTCTTGAATCTGCGATCACCCTGCCTCAGCCTCCCAAGGATATTATTTATTATCTACAATATGTGAAGCACTAGGTTAGGCAGAAACTTTATATGTAATCATTATGCCATTTAATCCTCACAATAACCTTAGCCATAATTGCAATATCATGTTTTCACGAACAATCTCATCAAGCACTGTAACATATAAACATGGAGTCACTCACGCCCACTCTCCAATCTATCAGCACATCCTATTAGTTCAACCTTTAAAATATATTCAGCGCTCAATAATTTCTCATGTAAATGGTCTTTAGCACCGAGGATTTCCCAATACTTGGAAAGATACTGTGGTGTTGACTTCAGCCTTTCTTAGTAGATCCTTAAATATCACTGTATAGACAAGTCTGAAAAAGACTGGGTTCTCACACATCCTATTACTCATTTAAGGTTAACAAATATTTATTGTGCTAGGAAATGTGCTAAGGATTAGCTATAATAGTAATCAATATAACCACGACTTGTGACCCTCCAGACAGTTTAGGAGAAGAGACAGACCAGTAGAAAGAAAATGCTGCACAGGAGCTGTTAGGATAGAGGAGATACAGGATGACATTGGGATACAAAGGAAGGACAGTAGACCTAGAGCTGGAGGATCCGTGAAGGTGACTCCAGAAGTCACATCTGAGTTGAGAAGGAAGGATGGGAAGGAGTTACCATGGTGAAGGGGTTGAGCAGACATGGAGAGAAGGTCACAGTGGGGCCAGAGGCTGAGAGGCTTTGAAAAGAGACAGGTATAGAAAGAATGGAAAGAGTTGTGTGGTGGTGCAGGCCTGTAATCCCAGTACTTGGGAGACTGAGACAAGAGGATTGCAGGTTCGATCAGTAATTTAGCAAGACCCTGTTTCAAAATAAAAAATAAAATAGAGCTAGGGGCATAGTTCTGAAGTAGAAAGCATCTGGATTCAACTTCCAGTACCAAAAAAAAAAAAAAAAAGAAAAAAGAAAGAGAATGAAAGATGTTGACCAAGCTGGAACACAGAAAGATAATGGAGGTAAAAGAAAGGAAAGATTTTGAGATAGTGAGGTGAGATCAGGAGACCTGATCAACAGTAACGCAGGCCTTACATGTCACATGAGAAACTTGTTTGGGCTATAGGTGTAGCTCAGTGATAGAGCACTTGCCTAGAATGTTCCAGGCCCTGGGACTGAGCCCCAGCACTGCAAAACTAAATAAATGAGAACTTAAAAATTGGATTTTATCTAGGGATAATCACTGAAGGATTTTACAGCAGAGGCACAAGGTATTGGGCTTTGTACTTTGGAAAGCTAATTCTCACTATGGCATGGAAGTATCAAAACTGGATCCCAGTACTTGTGAGGCTGAGACAGGAAGACCACAGGTTCGAGGCCAGCCTCAGCAATTTACTGAGACTCTCAACAACATAGCAAGTCCATGTTTCAAAATAGAAATAAAAATAAATAAATAAATAATTAAAAGGGCTGGGGGGTGGGGAGTAGCTCAATCCCCAATACCAAACAAAAACAAAGCCTGGACCTAGGGAGACTGATTGAGGGACTGATGCTTCCATGGGACATTTAATTGAGACCTAAAATCTAGCATGCAGGTAGTCAGAATTCAAAAGATATTTAGGACACTGAGTTGACCTCATCTGTGACTGACCACAGAGAAGGAGATGAATTAAGATCAAGTAGAGTTCCAGCATGGACATTAGGTAGAAGGTTGAATATGCCATAATTTTTACATGTTGATAAATTTCTCAAGGCAGTTACACTTTTTAGTACTTGTAATCCCAGTACTTGGGAGGCTGAAATAGGAGGATCACAGGTTCAAGGACAGCCTCAACAAGTAGTGAAACTCTCAGCAACCTAGTGAGACACTGTTTCAAAATAAAAATAAACTAGGGCTGGTGATGCATCTCAGAGAAAGAATTCCCTTGGGTTCAATCCCCAGTACCATAAAAAAAAAAAGAATCCAGGTCAACTGTATAAAATATATGTTTGTGTTGACATTTTAAATGTATTCCTTTTTTTTCCTACTGCATTTATAAATAAGAATAAATGCTCTCTGGATTTGTAAACACAAAAATTTGACCTTATAAAATGGTGTGGGAGGAAGGAGGATAAACAAAGAACCTACTTAATCAGAGTAGCCATTAGTTGGCTGTTAAAAGAAGAGCCAAGTAATTTGGAATAATGAAAGCAAGACTAAGAATTAACAGACCATTTTAAATCAAACCATGTTTCTTCCAAGGGGGATGCATTGCAAATTAAAACATAAATTAATCACTCTTGAAAAGTTAAATGCTTGTTCTGGAATTG
>PVLC010036059.1:0-15994 GCA_004027655.1 Graphiurus murinus
GTTAGGGTTAGGGTTAGGGTTAGGGTTAGGGTTAGAGTTAGGGTTAGGGTTAGGGTAAAAGCTAGGGTTAGGTTTAGAGTTAGGGTTATGGTTATGGTTAGAATTAGGGTTATGGTTATGGTTATGTTAGGGCTAGGTTAAGGTTAGGGTTAGTGTTAGGGCTAGGTTAGGGCTAGGTTTAGGGTTCGGGTTACAGTTAGGGTAGAGTTAAGGTTAGGGTAAAAGCTAGGGTTAGGTTTAGAGTAAGGGTTAGGGAAATGATTACGATTAAGATTAGGGTTAGAGTTAGGGTTAGTTTTAGGGCTAGGTTAGGGTTAGTGTTAGATTTAGGTTTAGGGAAAAGGCAAAAGCTACGTACGTGCATGTGGGTCATAGCCCACACATTTAAATAGTCTGATGTTGCTGTGTCTATTTTAGAAGTGTATTATTTCCACAGGATGGGTATCTTTTCTTTACTTTAGCTAGAACACTTCATGGTGGATCTCTGTAAAGCAAATGCCCTTCCTGAAATAAAACGTCTTTCAAAGAACTCAGCAATGATTTCTCGGTGGAAAAATGCATTTGCCTTTCGTACGTAATATCTGTTCTCTCTTTGACGCAGTATATGTATGATTGAGACTGGGATGTTTTGGTCTATGATAGGATACTACATGTACGGTACAATATGGAAGATGCTACATAAGTCTAACTTTGTATGTATGTGCATGTGGTTCATAGCCCAAACAGATTAAACAGTCTAAACAGATTAAACATATGTAAAGCAAATTCGCGTGCTGAAATAAAACGTCTTTCAAAGAAGTCATCAAGTTCCTTATGAGTTTCAAATATTTCCATGGATCATTATTATGTTTTCTCAGTGGAACAATGCATTCAGGTTACGTATGTAATGAGTGTCATTTTGTTCTTTGAAGCAAGTATATGTATGAAAGGGGCTGGGACGTTTTGGTCTATGATAGGACACTACATGTACGGTACATTATGTAAGACGCTACATAAGTCTAACTTTTTACGGTACGTGCATGTGGTTAATAGCCCCAACAGATTAAACAGTCTATTGTTGCTGTGTCTACTTTAGATGTGTATTCATTCAGCAGGATGTGTATCCTTTCTTTACTTTAGCGTGAACACTTTGTGGTGGACCTATGTAAAGCAAAAACGCTCTTGCTGAAATACGTTTGTCAAAGAACTCATCAAGGATATGTTACTTATGAAATTCCAGTATTTACATGAATCTTTAGAGTGAATTTAATTTTAAGTAGCATTGCCTACATAATACAGTCTTGTTCAAGTCTGGTTCTATTTATAACATGCGGCATAAGGTCAACTTTGTACTTAAGTTTATTTGTGTTCAAGTGTAGACTTTGTATGTGTATTCATTCAGCAGGATGTGTATCCTTTCTTTTTGTTAGCTACAACATTTCATGGTGGACCTATGTAAAGCAAATGCGCTTGCCAAAATAAAAAGTCTTTCAAAGAACTCATCAAGTTCCTTATGAGTTTCAAATATTTCCATGGATCATTATGTTTTCTCGGTGGAAAAATGTATTCAGGTTACATATGTAATGAGTGTCATTGTGTTCTTTGAAACAAGTATATGTATGAATGAGGCTGGGACGTTTTGGTCTATGATAGGACACTACATGTATGGTACATTATGTAAGATGCTACATAAATCTAACTTTGTACGGTACGAGCATGTGGTTAATAGCCCCAACAGATTAAACAGTCTGGTGTTGCTGTGTCTACTTTAGATGTGTATTCACTCAGCAGGATGTGTATCCTTTCTTTACTTTACTTAGAACACTTCCTGGTGGATCTCTGTAAAGCAAATGCACTTCCTGAAATACAACGTCTTTCAAAAACTCAGCAATGATTTCTCGGTGGAAAAATGCATTTGCCTTACGTACGTAATATCTGTTCTCTCTTTGACGCAGTATATGTATGATTGAGACTGGGACATTTTGGTCTATGATAGGATACTACATGTACGGTACAATATGTAAGATGCTACATAAGTCTAACTTTGTACGTACGTGCATGTGGTTCATAGCCCCAACAGATTAAACAATCTAAACAGATTAAACATATGTAAAGCAAATTCGCGTGCTGAAATAAAACATCTTTCAAAGAACTCATCAAGTTCCTTATGACTTTCAAATATTTCCATGGATCATTATGTTTTCTCAGTGGAACAATGCATTCAGGTTACGTATGTAATGCATGTCATTTTGTTCTTTGAAGCAAGTATATGTATGAATAGGGCTGGGACGTTTTGGTCTATGATAGGACACTACATGTATGGTACATTATGTAAGATGCTTCATAAGTCTAACATTGTACGTACATGCATGAGGGTCATCGTTCCAACAGATTAAACAGTCTGGTGTTGCTGTGTCTACTTTAGATGTGTATTATTTCAACAGTATATGTACCTTTTCTTTACTTTAGCTAGAACACTTCATGGTGCACCTATGCAAGGCAAACGCTCTTGCTGAAATAAAACGTCTTTCAAAGACTCATCAAGTTCCTTATGAGTTTCAAAAATTTCCATGGATCATTATGTTTTCTCGGTGGAACAATGCATTCAGGTTACGTATGTAATGAGTGTCATTTTGTTCCTTGAAGCAAGTATATGTATGAATGAGGCTGGGACGTTTTCGTCTATGACGGGACACTACATGTACGGTACATTATGTAAGATGGTACATATTTCTAACTTTGTATGTACGTGCATGTGGTTCATAGCCCCTAACTTTGTACGGTACGCGCATCTGGTTCATAGCCCCAACAGATTAAACACTCTGCTGTTGCTTTGTCTACTTTAGATGTATATTCACTCAGAAGGATGTGTATCCTTTCTTTACTTTACTTAGAACACTTCATGGTGGATCTCTGTAAAGCAAATGCGCTTCCTGAAATACAACGTCTTTCAAAAAACTCAGCAATGATTTGCCGGTGGAAAAATGCATTTGCCTTACGTACGTAATATCTGTTCTCTCTTTGACGCAGTATATGTTTGGTTGAGACTGGGATGTTTTGGTCTATGATAGGATACTACATGTACGGTAAAATATGGAAGATGCTACATAAGTCTAACTTTGTACGTACGTGCATGTGGTTCATAGCCCCAACAGATTAAACAGTATAAACAGATTAAACATATGTAAAGCAAATTCGCGTGCTGAAATAAAATGTCTTTCAAAGAACTCATCAAGTTCCTTATGAGTTTCAAATATTTCCATGGATCATTATTATGTTTTCTCGGTGGAACAATGCATTCTGGTTACCTATGTAATGACTGTCATTTTGTTCTTTGAAGCAAGTATATGTATGAATGGAGCTGGGACGTTTTGGTCTATGATAGGACACTACATGTACGGTACAATATGTAAGATGCTACGTAAGTCTAACTTTGTACGTACATGCATGTGGTACATAGCGCTAACAGATTAAACCGACTGGTGTTGCTGTGTCTACTTCAGATGTGTATTCACTCAGCAGGATGTGTATCCTTTCTTTACTTAGAACACTTCCTGGTGGATCTCTGTAAAGCAAATGCACTTCCTGAAATACAACGTCTTTCAAAACTCAGATTTGATTTCTCGGTGGAAAAATGCATTTGCCTTACATCGTAATATCTGTTCTCTCTTTGACGCAGTATATGTATGATTGAGACTGGGACTTTTTGGTCTATGATAGGATACTACATGTACGGTACAATATGGAAGATGCTACATAAGTCTAACTTTGTACGTACGTGCATGTGGTTCATAGCCCCAACAGATTAAAAAGTCTAATCAGATTAAACATATGTAAAGCAAATTCGCGTGCTGAAATAAAACGTCTTTCAAAGAACTCATCAAGTTCCTTATGAGTTTCAAATATTTCCATGGATCATTATGTTTTCTCGGTGAAACAATGCATTCAGGTTACATATGTAATGAGTGTCATTTTGTTCTTTGAAACAAGTATATGTATGAATGTGGCTGGGATGTTTTGGTCTATGATAGGACATTACATGTATGGTACATTATGTAAGATGCCACATAAATCTAACTTTGTACGGTACGTGCATGTGGTTAATAGCCCCAACAGATCAAACAGTCTGGTGTTGCTGTGTCTACTTTAGATGTGTATTCACTCAGCAGGATGTGTATCCTTTCTTTACTTTACTTAGAACACTTCATGGTGGATCTCTGTAAAGCAAATGCACTTCCTGAAATACAACGTCTTTCAAAAACTCAGCAATGATTTCTCGGTGGAAAAATGCCTTTTCTTTACGTACGTAATATTTGTTCTCTCTTTGACGCAGGATATGTATGACTGAGACTGGGACGTTTTGGTCTATGATAGGATACTACATGTACGGTACAATATGTTAGATGCTACATAAATCTAACTTTGTACGTACGTGCTAGTGGTCATAGCCCCAACAGATTAAACAGTCTAAACAGAAAAAACATATGTAAAGCAAATTCGTGTGCTGACATAAGACGTCTTTCAAAGAATTCATCAAGTTCCTTATGAGTTTCAAATATTTCCATGGATCATTATGTTTTCTCGGTGGAACAATGCATTCGGGTTACGTGTGTAATGAGTGTCATTTTGTACTTTGAAGCAAGTATATGTATGATTGATGCAGGGATGTTTTGGTCTATGATAGAATGTAAGATGCAAGATAAGTCGAAAATTGTACGTACGTGCATGTGATTCATAGTCCCAACAGATTAAACAGTCTGGTGTTGCTGTGTCTACTTTAGATGTGTATTATTTCACAAGCATGTGTATCCTTTCGTTGGAAAAATTCAGGTTACGTATATAATGAGTGTCATTTTGTTCTTTGAAACAAGTATATGTATGAATGAGACTGGGACATTTTGGTCTATGATAACACTACATGTATGGTACATTATGTAAGATGCTACATAAATCTAACTTTGTACGGTGTGCGCATGTGGTTCATAGCCCCAAGAGATTAAACAGTCTGGTGTTGCTGTGTCTACTTTAGATGTGTATTATTTCAACAGTATATGTACCTTTTCTTTACCTTAGCTAGAACACTTCATGTTGCACCTCTGCAAGGCAAACGCTCTTGCTGAAATAAAACGTCTTTCAAAGAACTCATCAAGTTCCGTATATTTTCAAATATTTCCATGGATCATTATGTTTTCTCGGTGGAACAATGCATTCAGGTTACGTATGTAATGAGTGTCATTTTGTTCTTTGAAACAAGTATATGTATGAATGAGGCTGGGACGTTTTGGTCTATGATAGGATACTACATGTATGGTACATTATGTAAGATGCTACATAAATCTAACTTTGTACGGTACGTGTATGTGGTTAATAGCCCCAACAGATTAAACAGTCTGGTGTTGCTGTGTCTACTTTAGATGTGTATTCACTCAGAAGAATGTGTATCCTTTCTTTACTTTATTTAGAACACCTCATGGTGGATCTCTGTAAAGCAAATGCACTTCCTGAAATACAACGTCTTTCAAAAACTCAGCAATGATTTCTCGGTGAAAAAATGCATTTTCCTTACGTACGTAATATGTGTTCTCTCTTTGACGCAGTATATGTATGATTGAGACTGGGACGTTTTGGTCTATGATAGGATACTACATGTACGGTACAATATGTAAGATGCTTCATAAGTCTAACTTTGTATGTACGTGCATGTGGTTCATAGCCCCAACAGATTAAACAGTCTAAACAGATTAAACATATGTAAACAAATTCGCGTGCTGAAATAAAACATCTTTCAAAAATCATGAAGTTCCTTATGAGTTTCAAATATTTCCATGGATCATTATGTTTTCTCGGTGGAACAAAGCATTCAGGTTACCTATGTAATGAGTGACATTTTGTTCTTTGAAGCAAGTATATGTATGAATGGGCCTGGGACGTTTTGGTCTATGATAGGACACTACATGTATGGTACATTATGTAAGATGCTTCATAAGTCTAACATTGTACGTATATGCATGAGGGTCATCGTTCCAACAGATTAAACATTCTGGTGTTGCTGTGTCTACTTTAGATGTCTATTATTTCAACAGTATATGTACCTTTTCTTTACTTTAGCTAGAACACTTCACGGTGCACCAATGCAAGGCAAACGCTCTTGCTGAAATAAAACGTCTTTCAAAGAACTCATCAAGTTCCTTATGAGTTTCAAAAATTTCCATGGATCATTATGTTTTCTCGGTGGAACAATGCATTCAGGTTACATCTGTAATGAGTGTCATTTTGTTTTTTGAAGTATATATGTATGAATGAGGCTGGGACGTTTTGGTCTATGATGGGACACTACATGTACGGTACATTATGTAAGACGCTACATAATTCTAACTTTATACGTACGTGCATGTGGTTCATAGCCCCTAACTTTGTACGGGACGCGCATCTGGTTCATAGCCCCAACAGATTGAACACTGCGGTTGCTTTGTCTACTTTAGATGTGTATTCACTCAGCAGGATGTGTATCCTTTCTTTACTTTACTTAGAACACTTCATGGTGGATCTCTGAAAAGCAAATGTGCTTCCTGAAATACAACGTCTTTCAAAGAACTCTGCAATGATTTCTCGGTGGAAAAATGCATTTGCCTTATGTATGTAATATCTGTTCTCTCTTTGACGCAGTATATGTATGATTGAGACTGGGACGTTTTGGTCTATGATAGGATACTACATGTACGGTACAATATATAAGACCCTACAGAAGTCTAACTTTGTACGTACATGCATGTGGTTCATAGCCCCAACAGATTAAACAGTCTAAACAGATTAAACATATGTAAAGCAAATTCGCGTGCTGAAATAAAACGTCTTTCAAAGAACTCATCAAGTTCCTTATGAGTTTCAAATATTTCCATGGATCATTATGTTTTCTCGGTGAAACAATGCATTCAGGTTAGGTGTGTAATGAGTGTCATTTTGTACTTTGAAGCAAGTATGTATATGATTGATGCGCGGGTGTTTTGGTCTATGATAGCATGTAAGATGCTATATAAGTCTAATAATGTACCTACATGCATGTGGTTCATAGTATGAACAGATTAAACAGTCTGGTGTTGCTGTGTCTACTTTAGATGTGTATTATTTCACAAGCATGTGTATCCTTTCGTTGGAAAAATTCAGGTTACGTATGTAATGAGTGTCATTTTGTTCTTTGAAACAAGTATATGTATGAATGAGACTGGGACATTTTGGTCTATGATAGGACACTACATGTATGGTACATTATGTAAGATGCTACATAAATCTAACTTTCTACGGTGCGCGCAAGTGGTTCATAGCCCCAAGAGATTAAACAGTCTGGTGTTGCTGTGTCTACTTTAGATGTCTATTATTTCAACAGTATATGTACCTTTTCTTTACCTTAGCTAGAACACTTCATGGTGCACCTATGCAAGGCAAATGCACTTGCTGAAATAAAACGTCTTTCAAAGAACTCATCAAGTTCCTTATAGTTTCAAATATTTCCATGGATCATTATGTTTTCTCGGTGGAACAATGCATTCAGGTTACGTATGTAATGAGTGTCATTTTGTTCTTTGAAACAACTATATGTATGAATGGGGCTGGGACGTTTTGGTCTATGATAGGACAGTACATGTATGGTACATTATGTAAGATGCTTCATATATCTAACTTTGTACGTACATGCATGAGGGTCATTGTCCCAACAGATTAAACAGTCTGGTGTTGCTGTGTCTACTTTAGATGTGTATTACTTCAGCAGCATGTGTTTCCTTTCGTTGGGAAAATTCAGGTTACGTATGTAATGAGTGTCATTTTGTTCTTTGAAACAAGTATATGTATGAATGAGGCTGGGACGTTTTGGTCTATGATAGGACACTACTTGTATGGTATATTATGTAAGATTCTACATAAATCTAATGTTGTACGGTGCGCGCATGTGGTTCATAGCCCCAAGAGATTAAACAGTCTGGTATGCTGTGTCTACTTGATGTGTCTTATTTCAACAGTATATGTACCTTTTCTTTACTTTAGCTTGAACACTCACAGTGCACCTATGCAAGGAAAATGCTCTTGCTGAAATAAAACGTCTTTCAAAGAACTCATCAAGTTCCTTATAGTTTCAAATATTTCCATGGATCATTATGTTTTCTCGGTGGAACAATGCATTCAGGAGTCGTTTGTAATGAGTGTCATTTTGTTCTTTGAAGCAAGTATATGTATGAATGGGGCTGGGACGTTTTGGTCTATGATAGGACACTACATGTACGGTACATTATGTAAGACGCTACATAATTCTAACTTTGTACGTACGAGCATGTGGTTCATAGCCCCTAACTTTGTACGGTACGCGCATCTGGTTCATAGCCCCAACAGATTAAATACTCTGCTGTTGCTTTGTCTACTTTAGATGTGTATTCACTCAGAAGCATGTGTATCCTTTCTTTACTTTACTTAGAACACTTCATGGTGGATCTCTGTAAAGCAAATGCGCTTCCTGAAATACAACGTCTTTCAAAGAACTCAGCAATGATTTCTCGGTGGAAAAATGCATTTGCCTTACATACGTAATATCTGTTCTCTCTTTGACACAGTATATGTATGATTGAGACTGGGACGTTTTGGTCTATGATAGGATACTACATGTACGGTACAATATGGATGATGCTACATAAGTCTAACTTTGTACGTACGTGCACGTGGTTCATAGCCCCAACAGATTAAACAGTCTAAACAGATTAAACATATGTAAAGCAAATTCGCGTGCTGAAATAAAACGTCTTTCAAAGAACTCATCAAGTTCCTTATGAGTTTCAAATATTTCCATGGATCATTATTATGTTTTCTCGGTGGAACAATGCATTCTGGTTACTTATGTAATGAGTGTCATTTTGTTCATTGAAGCAAGTATATGTATGAATGGGGCTGGGACTTTTTGGTTTATGATAGGACACTACATGTACGGTACATTATGTAAGACGCTACATAAGTCTAACTTTGTACGGTACGTGCATGTGGTTCATAGCCCTAACAGAATAAACAGTCTGGTGTTGCTGTGTCTACTTTAGATGTGTATTATTTCACAAGCATGTGTATCCTTTCGTTGGAAAAATTCAGGTTACGTATGTAATGAGTGTCATTTTGTACTTTGAAACAAGTATATGTATGAATGAGGATGGGACGTTTTGGTCTATGATAGGACACTACATGTATGGTACATTATGTAAGATGCTACATAAATCTAACTTTGTACGGTGTGCGCATGTGGTTCATAGCCCCAAGAGATTAAACAGTCTGGTGTTGTTGTGTCTACTTTAGATGTCTATTATTTCAACAGTATATGTACCTTTTCTTTACTTTAGCTAGAACACTTCATGGTGCTCCTATGCAAGGCAAATGCTCTTGCTGAAATAAAACGTCTTTCAAAGAACTCACCAAGTTCCTTATAGTTTCAAATATTTCCAAGGATCATTATGTTTTCTCGGTGGATCAAGGAATTCAGATTATGTATGTAATGAGTGTCATTTAGTCCTTTGAAGCAAGTATATGTATGAATGGGGCTGGGATGTTTTGGTCTATGATAGGACACTAAATGTATGGTACATTATATAAGATGCTTCATAAGTCTAACATTGTACGCACATGCATGAGGGTCATAATCCCAACAGATTAAACAGTCTGGTGTTGGTGTGTCTACTTTAGATGTCTATTATTTCAACAGTATATGTACCTTTTTTTTACATTAGCTAGAACACTTCACGGTGCACCTATGCAAGGCAAACGCTCTTGCTGAAACAAAACGTCTTTCAAAGAACTCATCAAGTTCCTTATGAGTTTCAAATATTTCCATGGATCATTATTATGTTTTCTCGGTGGAACAATGCAATCTGATTACATATGTAATGAGTGTCATTTTGTTCTTTGAAGCAAGTATATGTATGAATGGGGCTAGAACGTTTTGGTCTATGATAGGACACTACATGTACGGTACATTATGTAAGACGCTACATAAGTCTAACTTTGTACATACGTGCATGTGGTTCATAGCCCCAACAGATTAAACAGTCTAAACAGAATAAACATATGTAAAGCAAATCCGCGTGCTGAAATAAAACGTCTTTCAAAGAACTCATCAATTTCCTAATGAGTTTCAAATATTTCCATGGATCATTATGTTTTCTCGGTGAAACAATGCATTCAGGTTACCTATGTAATGAGTGTCATTTTGTACTTTGAAGCAAGTATATGTATGATTGAAGCGGATGTTTTGGTCTATGATAGGATGTAAGATGCTATATAAGTCTAATATTGTACGTACGTGCATGTGGTTCATAGTCCCAACAGATAAACAGTCTGGTGTTGCTGTGTCTACTTTAGATGTGTATTATTTCACAAGCATGTGTATCCTTTCATTGGCAAAATTCAGGTACCTATGTAATGAGTGTCATTTTGTTCTTTGAAACAAGTATATGTATGAATGAGGCTGGGACGTTTTGGTCTATGATGGACACTACATGTGTGGTACATTATGTAAGATGCTACATAAATCTAACTTTGTACGGTGCGCCCATGTGGTTCATAGCCCCAAGATATTAAACAGTCTGGTGTTGCTGTGTCTCTTTAGATGTGTATTATTTCAACAGTATATGTACCTTTTCTTTACCTTATTAGAACACTTCATGGTGCACCCATGCAAGGCAATCGCTCTTGTTGAAATAAAACATCTTTCAAAGAACTCATCAAGTTCCTTATGAGTTTCATAAATTTCCATGGATCATTATGTTTTCTCGGTGGAACAATGCATTCAGGTTATGTATGTAATGAGTGCCATTTTGCTCTTTGAAGCAAGTATATGTATGAATGAGGATGGGATGTTTTGGTCTATGATTGGACACTACACGTACGGTACATTATATAAGACGCTACATAATTCTAACTTTGTACGTACGAGCATGTGGTTCATAACCCCTAACTTTGTACGGTACGCGCATCTGGTTCATAGCCCCAACAGATTAAACACTCTGCTGTTGCTTTTTCTACTTTAGATGTGTATTCACCCAGCAGGATGTGTATCCTTTCTTTACTTTACTTAGAACACTTCATGGTGGATCTCTGTAAAGCAAATGCGCTTCCTGAAATACAACGTCTTTGAAAGAACTCAGCAATGATTTCTCGGTGCAAAAATGCATTTG
The DNA here is from genome assembly GCA_004027655.1 of Graphiurus murinus. Taxonomy (NCBI): domain Eukaryota; kingdom Metazoa; phylum Chordata; class Mammalia; order Rodentia; family Gliridae; genus Graphiurus; species Graphiurus murinus. The sequence continues at coordinate 11,178 of PVLC010036059.1, forward strand.
CCTTATGTACATAATATCTGTTCTCTCTTTGACGCAGTATATGTATGATTGAGACTGGGACGTTTTGGTCTATGATAGGATACTACATGTACGGTACAATATGGAAGATGCTACATAAGTCTAACTTTGTCGTACGTGCATGTGGTTCATAGCCCCAACAGATTAAACAGTCTAAACAGATTAAACATATGTAAAGCAAATTCGCGTGCTGAAATAAAACGTCTTTCAAAGAACTCATCAAGTTCCTTATGAGTTTCAAATATTTCCATGGATCATTATTATGTTTACTCGGTGGAACAATGCATTCTGGTTACGTATGTAATGAGTGTCATTTTGTTCTTTGAAGCAAGTATATGTATGAATGGGGCTGGGACGTTTTGGTCTATGATAGGACACTACATGTACGGTACATTATGTAAGACCCTACATAAGTCTAACTTTGTACGGTACGTGCATGTGGTTCATAACCCTAACAGATTAAACAGTCTGGTGTTGTTGTGTCTACTTTAGATGTGTATTCACTCACCAGGATGTGGATCCTTTCTTTACTTTACTTAGAACTCTTCATGCTTTACATGCTTCATGTAAAGCAAATGCACTTCCTGAAATACAACGTCTTTCAAAGAACTCAGCAATGATTTCTCGGTAGAAAAATGCATTTGCCTTACGTACGTAATATCTGTTCTCTCTTTGACGCAGTATATGTTTGGTTGAGACTGGGATGTTTTGGTCTATGATAGGATACTACATGTACGGTAAAATATGGAAGATGCTACATAAGTCTAACTTTGTACGTACGTGCATGTGGTTCAGAGCCCCAACAGATTAAACAGTCTAAACAGATTAAACATATGTAAAGCAAATTCGCGTGCTGAAATAAAACGTCTTTCAAAGAACTCATCAAGTTCCTTATGAGTTTCAAATATTTCCATGGATCATTATTATGATTTCTCGGTGGAACAATGCATTCTGGTCACGTATGTAATGAGTGTCATTTTGTACTTTGAAGCAAGTATATGTATGATTGAAGCGGGGATGTTTTGGTCTATGATAGGATGTAAGATGCTATATAAGTCTAATATTGTACGTATGTGCATGTGGTTCATAGTCCCAACAGATTAAACAGTCTGGTGTTGCTGTGTCTACTTTAGATGTGTATTATTTCACAAGCATGTGTATCCTTTGGTTGGAAAAATTCAGGTTACGTATGTAATGAGTGTCAGTTTGGTCTTTGAAACAAGTATATGTATGAATGAGGCTGGGACGTTTTGGTCTATGATAGGACACTACATGTAAGGTACATTATGTAAGACGCTACATAATTCTAACTTTGTACGGTACGTGCATGTGGTTCACAGCCCTAACAGATTAAACAGTCTGGTGTGGCTGTGTCTGCTTTAGATGTGTATTCACTCAGCAGGATGTGTATCCTTTCTTTACCTTACTTAGAACACGTCATGGTGGATCTCTGTAAAGCAAATGCACTTCCTGAAATACAATGTCTTTGAAAGAACTCAGCAATGATTTCTCAGTGGAAAAATGCATTTGCCTTACGTACGTAATATCTGTTCTCTCTTTGACGCAGTATATGTATGATTGACACTGGCACGTTTTGGTCTATGATAGGATACTACATGTACGGTACAGTATGGAAGATGCTACATAAGTCTAACCTTGTACATATGTGCATGTGGTTCATAGCCCCAACAGATTAAACAGTCTAAACAAATTAAACATATGTAAAGCTAATTCGTGTCTGAAATAAAACGTCTTTCAAAGAACTCATCAAGTTCCTTATGAGTTTCAAATATTTCCATGGATCATTATTATGTTTTCTCGGTGGAACAATGCATTCTGGTTACGTATGTAATGAGTGTCATTTTCTTCGTTGAAGCAAGTATATGTATGAATGCGGCTGGTATTTTGTTCTATGATAGGACACTACATGTACGGTACATTATGAGAGACGCTATATAAGTCTAACTTTGTACGGTACGTGCATGTGGTTCATAGCCCCAACAGATTAAACATATGTAACGCCAATTCGCGTGCTGAAATAAAACGTCATTCAAAGAACTCATCAAGTTCCTTATGAGTTTCAAATATTTCCATGGATCATTATGTTTTCTCAGTGGAACAATGCATTCAGGTTACGTGTGTAATGAGTGTCATTTTGTACTTTGAAGCAAGTATATGTATGATTGAAGCGGGGATGTTTTGGTCTATGATAGGATGTAAGATGCTATATAAGTCTAATATTGTATGTACGTGCATGTGGTTCATAGTCCCAACCGATTAAACAGTCTGGTGTTGCTGTGTCTACTTTAGATGTGTATTATTTCACAAGCATGTGTATCCTTTCGTTGGAAAAATTCAGGTTACGTATGTAATGAGTGTCATTTTCTTCTTTGAAGCAAGTATATGTATGAATGGGGCTGGGACGTTTTGGTCTATGATAGGACACTACATGTACGGTACATTATGTAAGACGCTACATAAGTCTAACTTTGTATGGTACGTGCATGTGGTTCTGTTGCTTTGTCTACTTTAGATGTGTATTCACTCAGCAGGATGTGTATCCTTTCTTTACTTTACTTAGAACACTTCATGGTGGATCTCTGTAAAGCAAATGCGCGTCCTGAAATACAACGTCTTTCAAAGAACTCAGCAATGATTTCTCAGTGGAAAAATGCATTTGCCTTAAGTACGTAATATCTGTTCTCTCTTTGACGCAGAATATGTATGATTGAGACTGGGACGTTTTGGTCTATGATAGAATACTACATGTACGGTACAATATGTAAGATGCTACATAAGTCTACCTTTGTACATACGTGCATGTAGTTCATAGCCCCAACAGATTAAACAGTCTAAACAGATTAAACATATGTAAAGCAGATTCGCGTGCTGAAATAAAACGTCTTTCAAAGAACTCATCAAGTTCCTTATGAGTTTCAAATATTTCCATGATTCATTATGTTTTCTCGGTGGAACAATGCATTCAGGTTACGTGTGTAATGAGTGTCATTTTGTCCTTTGAAGCAAGTATATGTATGATTGATGTGGGGATGTTTTGGTCTATGATAGGATGTAAGATGCTATATAAGTCTAATATTGTACGTACGTGCATGTGGTTCATAGTCCCAACAGATTAAACAGTCTGGTGTTGCTGTCTCTACTTTAGATGTGTATTATTTCTACAGTATATGTACCTTTTCTTTACTTTAGCTAGAACACTTCACGGTGCACCTATGCAGGGCAAACGCTCTTGTTGAAATAAAACGTCTTTCAAAGAACTCATCAAGTTCCTTATGAGTTTCAAATATTTCCATGGATCGTTATGTTTTCTCGGTGGAACAATGCATTCAGGTTACGTATGTAATGAGTTTCATTTTGTTCTTTGAAGCAAGTATATGTACGAATGAGGCTGGGACGTTTTGGTCTATGATGGGACACTACATGTACGGTACATTATGTAAGACGCTACATATTTCTAACTTTGTACATACGTGCATGTGGTTCATAGCCCCTAACTTTGTATGGTACGTGCATCTGGTTCATAGCCCCAACAGATTAAACAGTCTGGTGTTGCTTTGTCTACTTTAGATGTGTATTCACTCAGAAGAATGTGTATCCTTTCTTTACTTTACTGAGAACACTTCATGGTGGATCTCTGTAAAGTAAATGCGCTTCCTGAAATACAACGTCTTTCAAAGAACTCAGCAATGATTTCTCGGCTGAAAAATGCATTTGCCTTATGTACGTAATATCTGTTCTCTCTTTGACGCAGTATATGTATGATTGAGACTGGGACGTTAGGTCTATGATAGGATACTACCTGTACGGTGCAATATGTAAAATGCTACATAAGTTTAACTTTGTTCGTACGTGCATGTGGTTCATAGCCCCAACAGATTAAACAGTCTAAACAGATTAAACATATGTAAAGCAAATTCGCATCCTGAAATAAAACGTCTTTCAAAGAACTCATCAAATTCCTCATGAGTTTCAAATATTTCCATGGATCATTATGTTTTCTCGGTGGAACAATGCATTCAGATTTCGTGTGTAATGAGTGTCATTTTGTCCTTTGAAGCAAGTATATGTAAGATTGATGCGGGGATGTTTTGGTCTATGATAGGATGTAAGATGCTATATAAGTCTAATATTGTACGTACGTGCATGTGGTTCATAGTCCCAACAGATTAAACAGTCTGGTGTTGCTGTCTCTACTTTAGATGTGTATTATTTCTACAGTATATGTACCTTTTCTTTACTTTAGCTAGAACACTTCACGGTGCACCTATGCAAGGCAAATGCTCTTGATGAAATAAAACGTCTTTCAAAGAACTCATCAAGTTCCTTATGAGTTTCAAATATTTCCATGGATCATTATGTTTTCTCGGTGGAACAATGCATTCAGGTTACGTATGTAATGAGTGTCATTTTGTTCTTTGAAGCAAGTGTATGTATGAATGGGTCTGGGACGTTTTGATCTATGATAGGACACTACATGTATGGTACATTATGTAAGACGCTACATAAGTCTAACTTTGTATGGTACATGCATGTGGTTCATAGCCCTAACAGATTAAACAGTCTGTTGTTGCTGTGTCTTCTTTAGATGTGTATTCACTCAGCAGGATGTGTATCCTTTCTTTACTTTACTTAGAACACTTCATGGTGGATCTCTGCAAAGCAAATGCGCTTCCTGAAATACAACGTCTTTCATAGAACTCAGCAATAATTTCTAGTGGAAAAATGCATTTGCCTTACGTACGTAATATCTGTTCTCTCTTTGACGCAGTATATGTATG
>PVLC010036060.1:0-16098 GCA_004027655.1 Graphiurus murinus
GACTGAAATATTTCCAAGGTGCTTTCTCTTCTTAATTTTTTTCTATATTAACTATTTGCATGCTTGCAACTTGATGCATAATTGTTTAAGTTGATAATTTAGGGTAAAAATAAAATTTTCACTTATTTATATTCATATACATTCCTGCAAAAAATCAGAGTTGGACTTTTGGAAATGAACTGTTGATTTATCAGTTCCTGCTTAAATATCAATTGCATTTACTTTAAAAGAGAGGTAGAAGATTGAAATAGAGATGCTTCTTCTTTTAAAAGATATTTCATTGAGGTAGAAAAAATACAGAGGTTAGGTGGAATATGTTCAATTCCTTTCCTTGGGCAGAGATAAAATATATTTGGCTGCCAATGAACTATTCTTTTGTGTGTGTGTGTGTGTGTGTGTGTGGTACTGGGGATTGAACTCAGGGGCATTCTACCTCTGAGCTACACCCCCAGCCCTATTTTTTATTCTTTATTTTGAAACAGGGTCACACTAAGTTGTGGAGTGCCTCACTAGGTAGCTGAGGCTGGCTGCGAACCTGGATCCTCCTGTCTCAGCCTCCTAAATGCTGGGATTACAAGCATGTGCCACTATGCCTGGCTTGCCAATGAACTATTCTAAAATTGAAGAAATTGCTTAACACAATGTCATTTCTCAGAGCAGAAACAAAAACACTTACTTTTCCAATAAAATTTTAGTAGTCATCAAGTAATTGTTTTATTATACATGTGTACTAGAACCCATTTCAGCATGTTGAGTATAGACTAAAACAGCCATGTCTGAAATAGTGGAAAATAAAAATTGAGTAAAATTTCCACTTTAAAATTAAGGATACCTACCGCAAATGTATCTGGTAAGCAAGATAAATGGGCTTTATAGAAGTCTTGCTTTCTAAACTCAATAAGAGAAACATGACAAACAGCAAAGCACTGTTCTGGAAGCATTGCCAATTACTTGTTTGGTGTAAATGGAACTGATAGAATCTAAGAGCTCAATCCTTTTCAGTAGGACTGGATTTAGAAAAAGGAGAATAGATAAGTGGCCAAATTACAATTCTTCACTAACCTTTCTCTTGAAGTCCAGGCTGTTAAGCATTTCTTGTAGCGTCAAAACTTCTTGATTCATCAGGGCACTATTCTTGTCACCTTGATCTGCAAAGGAAACAAGATCAAATTTAGAGTCATATCCAAGGCAAAGCTCACTACTCCTGAAGGTCAAGACCGCCTCGATCCCCATCCTAAATCAGCCCTAGACAGGAGGAGAGTCTAGACTAAGAGACTAAATGGGGACACTGGAGTTGAGCTTGGAAGCTCAGTCCAAGGATGTGCTCATTTTGTCAAGAAGAATCATATCCAAGCATGTGGAAGAAGACCTCTTTATGATACAGACCTGGTGGGAAGACCATTATTCACTCAATATTCTTGTGTGTGTGTGTGTGTGTGTGTGTGTATGTGTGTGTGTGTGTGTGTGTGTGTGTGTATGTGTGTGTGTAGGGAGATGAAAAAGGTTTGAAGTGGATTCCTCACTAGATACCCCTGCATTCACGATAATCTTGGTTGTAGGATATAATTTAGAAAGGAAGAAGCTTCCCTTTGTGCCCAAGATTCAATCATATTTAACTTTTTCTGCTGGTTTTACTCATTCCCTCACTACCCATTCTCAGGAGTTATGAGTTACTCCTGGGTAGAGTTAGCTTTATCTACTTATTCTCAAGAACTGCTAAAACCAAAATCCTTTGCTTTCCATTTTTCTTTGCAAAATGGGCTAAACTTACAGTGAAACTAGAAATGAAAACAGTAGCAAATTAAGAAACAATCAAAAACAACTTATCCTCTTAAATGCAGAGTTGTGCAATAAACAAGCCTCATATTAATTGAACATTAAACTTTATTGATAAATGGCAAATGATTATTTATACCAATCATGGATGTTCATAAAAATGGAGGTTGAGGTGGCTCATCTGACTTGTTATTTGTGAGGTCCCAGAACAATACTGTGGCAAATTTCTTTACAAAACAGCACTCATCTCCAATAATTCATTCTAGGTTGTAATAATTCACAAATTCACCAGCTCTTAGACCCCATATATAGCAAAATCTTGCTTATATAGCACTTTATCAACAGAAAAACTTAATTTCAGTCTTCCCTATGAGGTAGGAGCCAGGCTATATCCTTGAAGAGGACTCTTGGCTAGCAGCCTAGGGAAAAGATAGAAGAATAAAGCTTTCTTCCCAGGCCCCCTCTGAAGTGAACAAAGGAGGGCCTCTCCTAGCAGCTAAGATCACAAGATAAGGCATGTAACTGTTAGAGAAAAGAGCAACAATGCACAGACTAACTGCTGTTCTTATTCTGCATCTTGCTTACACTAGGCAAAACAAATCTTACACTCTCCACCTTCCCTTCTAAAATTAAGTTAGCAAATGTATAAAAGAACTTGCATGTTTGAGCTCGGGGCTCAGACTTGGAGCTTTGCTCTCTGGGCCTCACTTGCAGATAAAGAGATCTGCTATATCCTACTCCAGTCTCTATTTCTTGTTCTTTGTGGACCAAAGCCTCCTGTAACAACTATAATGTGTTTTTCTTGTTATCTTTTGTTTTATTTAAAACATTGTGGGGTGAACAAAATAAATGTTACTTTAAATGTCAAAAATGATAATTTTGATTCTTTATAATGTGCATACGGCCCTGAAAAAATATTAAAGATACCATCAAGCTATAAAGTAGTAAGTTCAAAGTAGCTTTGTTGTTTAGTGTATTTTGTTATATTTTAATTCTTAAGGTTGGTGATTTATACATGAAATTTGTGATGAGACTGTCATACTTTATTAAGTAAGTTTACAATTGTTCTGAACCCTTTTAGAATCATGGATGCCTTTGATTACTTGGTTAGACCCATGTTTGTGTCATTTCTTCTGAAGGGAAAGTTGTACATACACATACTCATGGACATTTTGAAAGATAATTTACAGAATCTGAGACATCTGGGAGGTGCTAACTTTACCTCTTAGGGAAAGTTAAACATTTGATCAATCATCCATACTTCCTTCAAGGCACATTTTAAATTAACATTTTGATACTTAAAGGTGATTCTATAAATTAAAGGTTATCTGGTTTGTTTTTAAAAAATATTTTGAAATAATTGTAGAATTACAAGAAATTTGCAAAAATAGCATAAAGTTCCCATATAACCCTACATCTATCTGTTGTCTGACATAAACATAGTACAATGATCAAAACAAGTAAATTAACAACATTGAAATCTATACCCAAACAGAGTTTCACCAGTTGTCCCAATAATTGCAGCATACTTTTTTTTTTTTTTTTTTGCAGTACTGGGGATTGAACTCAGAGCCATTCTACCTCCGAGCTACACCCCCAGCCCTATTTTTTATTCTTTATTTTGAAACAGGGTCTCACTAAGTTGCGGAGTACCTCACTAGGTAGCTGAGGCTGGCCACGAACCCGGATCCTCCGGTCTCAGCCTCCTGAATGCTGGGATTACAAGCGTGCGCCACCACGCCTGGCTTGCAGCATACTTTAAATTATCAATCCAATATAAGTTGTAAATCTTAGGTATTGTAAATATTTTAATTTGATCCCTTCATTTCTCAAAAAACATCTAATTATAAACAACCTCACTGTTTAACAACAGAGAGTTAAATAGTTTTCAGTGTCTTTATATTTTGACATTTTATACTTATTGAAATTATGTTTTTTTTTTTTTTTTTGGTTTTTTTTTTTGGCGGTACTGGGAATTGAACTCAGGGGCATTCTACCTCCGAGCTATACCCCCAGCCCTATTTTTTATTCTTTATTTTGAAACCGAGTCTCACTAAGTTGCGGAGTGCCTCACTAGGTAGCTGAGGCTGGCTGCGAACCCGGATCCTCTGGTCTCAGCCTCCCGAATGCTGGGATTACAAGCGTGCGCCACCATGCCCGGCTTGAAATTATGTTTTTGATGACTTTTTCACATGGGAAATACTTAAGAATAAAGAATTAAAGTGCAACACACAAAACTATATATGATGTTTCACTATTGAAAATAAATAACTAGATATGTGTGCATGCAAGCAGAGAGAAAAAAGGCTGGAAGAAAATACTTTTTGATGGTATCTGTAGATTGTGAGATTTCATGTGATTTTTTATTTCTTAGTGCTTTTGTTTTATTTTCCAAATATTCTTCTATGAAGAAAATTTCTCTTTTATAATTCTAAAAAGCTATGTTTTTATAAATTCCCCTGGGAATGATATTAGTAACTCCCTAATCATATTAGAGACAATATTATTTTATTACTTGTGATAATGATACTTTAATTCTTTAGGAGAGTGCTTTTATTTGGGGGAGGTGCATGTTGAAATAGAGGTGATTTCTCTTGTGCTTTTTAATGTACTTTGAATTGGTTGGTTAAGAAAAAAAAGTATTTGGAGAGAGAAGGAAGAAGCAAAAACAACGAAATACTCTCTGCCTACATCTCCACCTAGGGAAGTAGATCACATTCACCTATCAAGTCTGTCACAATAAAGAAGAAATCCAACCAGTCATGCAGCCTTTACATCTCCATGTAGAATTACATACAAAACAAAAACTTACCCATTGTCTGAATTGTTTTATATCTGTAGTCAAATTCATCTTGCAGGTCTTCTAAGTATTTGGTATCCTGTTCTGTCATCTACATACAAAAGAAAATATACTCACTCAAAAGAAAACATAAAACTATGTTGCTATGTTTAAGCATGTTGATGAAACAGCATCATAAGTATTTAAAAACAATACACTGTTTGGTGCTTCCAGCCTCCAGCAGCATTCAAAGACTGTAATTGAACCCACAGTTCTGAAGAGCCAATGGATATAAAAGTTGAGTAACACTGGAAGAAACAGGTCAAACTTGTTCTTCCAACATTTTTTTTTTCTTACTGCTTGTTTGAAAATCTTTTGGTGTCTTATCTCTCATTTCTCAATTAATTCCAAGTGATAGTACCCATATACTCTTCTTTTTTTAATGGAGAAAATGGCTACTTTGGGTCTTTTAGAACTCTTGGGTAGTTTTGTTTAAATTTGTACTAATGTACCAATGATTACTTTTTGCTTAAATCTCCATTCAATTATGCTGCAACTTATGGCACTTCAACCTAAATATTTAAATACTTTTTCTCTACATCTTAAAATCTAACTATGCTTTCTTTTGCTTGTTTCTGTTTTTGAGATTTCAACTTGACTTTTCTCTAAAACTGGTGATGTTTTCCTACGCCATCATAACAGTTATTAAATGGGCTAATGGCTTTCCATGTATTATCTCCCATCACCTGTGTTGCAGATTATCCTCACCTTTACAGATGAAGAAACAGAGGTATAGCAGTGTGAAGGGACCTCCTTGTCTATGGCCACACAGCTTCACAGTGAGGAGCCTGGGAGGGGAAGATGCCTGGCAGCCTGACCCAACCCACCCATAACCAATGCTAGACCCACAGCTTCTTAGATTTCTTGTGTTACTTCCCTTCTTAGAAAGTCAAAGTTACTACTACCTACTTATTCCAACAGGTCTTCTCTAAGGAGATATATATCTGTCCCCAGTAGCTCCTCTGCACAAATTCCAAATTTTAATCATCTAAATTACTGGTTAAGAAAAGCATCAAATTTGGAGTTTAGGAAGTCTGATTTTGTGTCCCAACTCTGACTTTTTTTTTTTTTTTTTGTGGTACTGGGGATTGAACTCAGGGGCATTCTACCTCTGAGCTATACCCCCTGCCCTATTTTTTATTTTTTTTTTAAATTTTGAAACAGGGTCTCACTAAGTTGTGGAGTGCCTCACTAGGTAGCTGAGGCTGGCTGCAAACCCAGATCCTCCGGTGTCAGCCTCCCAAATGCAGGAATTACAAGTGTGCGCCACCAGGCCCGGCCCAACTCTGTGACTTATTAAGCTGTGTCACCTTGAGCAAACAGCATTGCACTTCAGCTTCTCCATCTATAAGAGGGGATGGGGAAGAGGATAACAACATTATTTATCCTCTTGGAGTTGCCATAAGAGCACATGAGTTAAACTGCTTAAAACAGTGCCACATTCCAAATATGTGCTCCGTGAGCATGAGCTATAATTACTCTTCTCATGCCTGTTTATTATCTCACTCTCTAAAATGACTTCCTTGGCATTTATAGGTCTTAGAAAAGAAACAAAATGCCGGGCATGGGGGTGCACACCTCTAATCCCAGTGACTCGGGAGGCTGAGGCAGGAGAACTGCTAGTTCCAGGCTTGCCTGAGCAACTTTTCTTTTCAAAAAGAAAAGAAAAAAAAAAAAGACTGACTATAGTGATGTAGCACCCCTGGGTTCAATCCCTACTACTGCAAAAAAATAAAAATAAAAATAAATTGCCGACATGATAATGACAGCTGCAAAATTTTGAGTAAACTTTGCCATGCATCAACCTTACATACACTGTCCTCTCAGAAACCTGCTAAGTAATTTGTTTTCATTTTTCATGCAAAGAAATTAAGATTCAAAAATCACATAGCAGCCAGGCATGGTGACACATGCCTGTAATCCCAGTACTTGGGAGGTTGAGACAGGAGGATTGCAGATTCAAGACAGCCTCAGCAACTTAGCAAGGCCTTTGGGAACTTAGTGAGAACCTGTTTCAAACTAAAAAAAAAGAAAAAAAAAAATACGGCTGGGTGTATAGCTCAGAGGTAGATTGCCCCTGAGTTCAATCCTCAGTAACACACACACACACACACACACACACACACACACACACACACACACCATATAGTAATAAATTCTCAAGTTACAATTGAAATTTGGTGTAGTCTTCACTTTTTCTTTTCACTACACTTAATACCACTTGCAGCATTTCACTTCAAAGTTAATTTCCAAAGAGCAAAGACCTGTGGAAGGGTGTGGGCTACTAAAGGTCAGGGAACTCACATGCCTGAAAAAATGTAACAAAATTAAACAGGATAGTTTTAAAGCAGAGATATATTGGGGCTCCATGTGCTGATCTTAAAATTAATTAAAAGCGAGAAGAGGCAATATCTTGCAGAATCTTCTAATGAAAAGCATATCAAAAAGAATGAAAAATATATTAAACTGTAACTCTAAAACGTCAATGCTAAGTAATTAAAAGGTTTCAAATATTGCCACCAGTAATTGCAAAATGTGAAAACACCTGGCAATAACCTGCGACAGCTCTCTTGATGGTGTGAGAATCCTTACAGGGTGCCATATCCCAAGACATTCCCCTGCGTGCCCAGGCAATGGTGTTAGCAGGGAATGGCACTGAGGGGAAAGCAGTGCTTTAGTCTGCACATCAGGTAAGATTTCCTGGAATCAGAGCCTGAGATCCAAACCAAGTGTGTGGGATTTATTGAGGGAGTGTGGTCAGGAGAAATGACATGCTAGAGAGGAACTGGGCAGGGGGTGGAGCTTAGGGAGCAATATGGTCTCCACTACTTGGGAGTCTATTTTTGGTTGGACCCTGTAAGGCACCTGGGAGCATGACCTGTACCACAGAGCTAATGCCAACTTGAGCTTCTGGCCTTTCCTCCCTCATATCTCAGTCATTGCCTGAAGGCTGCCCAGAGTGCCCAGCGGAAGCAACTCCAGAGAAGCCATGAGCAACTAACACAGCAACTGGGGATTATGTGTAGTCCTAGTGAAGGGATGTGGTGGCTGCTCTGAAGAGTGGGCTTTTGTTGCACCTTACTTTTCAGGAATCGGTAGAAGTTTGAGGGGCTGAGGATGCAGCTCAGTGGTAGAGCACTTGCCTAGCATGCTCAAGGCCCTGGTTTTGATTACCAGAATGGAAAAATTAAAAAATAAAATGATGAAGAAGTTGTGCTGGATGGCAGCCCCAATCTGTGTACTTGATTAATGTGCTTAAATATTATTACTATATTAAAACAATCCTCTACTTTCACTCACTTGTAGGACCAGTGGAGTCCTTGGTTTTAACAGTATGGTACACCAAGGCCTTTTGCCTTAGGTTTATATGAGAATGAATTATTTCTTGCAAAGTGTAAACAGAGACTTTTGCATCCCTGTCTTACTTGCTATGGAGGATCACTAAATCAGAAGTCTGAAAATAAATGCTTAGAAATACTGTCACTTAAATCATCTGTCTACTATTCAGACAATATATGGGGAAAATTCACCTTTAAGTATGTATAGTTTATTTAATTTATGGAATTATTATTTTTTGTAAAAAACAAGGAAATGAATGCTATATAAATTTTGAAAAGGAAAATTAGCATTCTATTTTGTATACAACCCAGTAAAAAGTTAGTCCTATTTATGAAATCTTTCCTAGATTAATAAAATTAATAAATCTCTAACAAGATTGGGGAAAAAGAAGAAGACACAATTTATAAGTATCAAACAAAAAATGTGACATTGTGATAGATTCTATAACTATCCAAAGGATAATAAAGGGGTATTATGAACAAATTTATTCCAATAAAGACAACTTAGATAAAATGGATACATTTCTTGAAAAGTTCAAATTACCAAAGCTCATTCAAGAAAAATAGATAATTTGATATCTCTTTATCAGAGAAGTCCAAATGGGAGTTTAAAAGCTTCCCACAGTGAAATCCTCTTTATATAAACATAGTATGTGAGAGACATTTATCATAACAACAAATTGTCTTGTGATTTCTATATACACTAACTTTGGGCCTACAGGAAAAAGGTGCATAGCTAACTGTGTGGGGATAGCAGCCTTTCCAGGTGTCTGCAAGGATCACTCACCTGCACACTGTTTTTAATGGCAGCTACTTTGTGTTCCACATTCCTCTGTCTTTCTGAAACTGAAGAACTTTGTAAGGATTTCTCTAGAGGTCCCTGGAAAAAGAATGCATTGAATTTTCACTAATGTTGATAAAACAAGCTTATGATACAGAATATTCCATAGCCATTAAACATTGTGCTGTAACATCTGGGGTTATAGCTCAGTGGTAGTAGTATGTACTTCGCATGCATGAGACTCTGAGTTTAATCCCTAAACACTAAAAAAAAAAAAAAAAAAAAAAATCATGCTGTAGAAAGATATTTAATGACAGAAAACAATGTTCAATTTTAAGAAACTGAGCAGATTATAAAAACACTATATTTATATGTTTTTATTATATAATAGGTATGTATATCTAAATTTTAAAATGTACAAATACATTCCTATATGCATAGATATGCAAACTAAAGTACATATGATTAGAAGCACACACCAAAATGTGTCAGTGTGTTATTTCTGAATACTGAAACTACAAATGATTTTGTGATTTTAAAAAATGTTCCTAATTTTCCATAGCAGATGTATAGTACTTCTGAAATTCTACGAACCCAATACATGCATAATTTAAATTTTTGTACAACTAAATTACATTAAGTTGGACTTAAATTTACAATTGAGAATGTTGACCTACTGGGATGACTTGAAACAAAGGAGTTTACTGAAGAAAATGTAAAAATGTAGTCTAGTTACACAGAAAGTCCAAGCAGCTTCTCTAAGCACCACCTCTTGGCCACTCTAAAAATATGATATTGAGTATTTTTCTTAGAAATAAAATTCTATAGGTAGCTAGAGGGGAGGGTGAGACATGTAATCAACCCCTTCACCTTACAGAAGAGTGAGGAACAGGGGTTAGAAAAGTTGATGACTAAAATCCACAGAAAATTAGTGGAAGAGCCTCAGGTGGAGAACTCTTGTCCTTGGCTCTTGACCAAGGATTCTTCAGCTATACCACATTCTTCAGATTGGAAAAGCCCTTATGACATTCCCTTTCTCTCACTTTGGTCTCCATTATTTGTCTAGTTTGTTGAAATTTAGAACTCTGTGCTTCTTTCTTGGTCAGTATGTGGTACTGGAATATTATTTTCAGAGTGACTTTCATAAGCATATCCTCAAATGTTTTGATTTGACTGATATTTGAAGAGAACAACAACACACACAGAGATAAGAGGGATGCTAAAAAGGAGAGCTGAGAATATCATATATGTATGACAGCATACTATTTTTTTATCAAAAGGCACTGAATCAAACTATATAAACTTTCCAAACTTACTACAGTTTTTAAATTAAGTAAAAAGGATACCATACCTTCATCATCTAAAGATAAGTTAAAACATTTAAATTCTCCAGAAATAGTTGTAACTGTATGATAACAAAACCTGATAATTTTAATAGTTAGAAAAGCTACTTTCGTTAGACCTCCAAAAATATAGTGGTATGATTTACTAATTATGAAGGATGTCATTTGGAAAATTGATCATTTATATTTGCTCTTCTTTTTGTAAGAATTAACTGAAAAAGTATGTTCTAAAGACTTTGCTGGTTCTTCTGCTTGTCTGGGATGGAGGCTCTGAAATCATTCAGAATAGTGGGATAAAATACAACCTAAAATACACCAGGGCAAAGTAAATTCAAACAATCAAAAATCAAGTAATTATGGAGTTTCTGAAAGACAAATTTCCTGCTGGTGGACCAGTTTTGGCATGCAAGGTAGGAAGTAGGAAGAGTTTGAAGGGTTTTAGGCAAGATCACTATCTGTGAAAACAACTGTATTGGAGGAAGCAGAATCCAAATGGTAAATAGGAATTCAGTGAAAAAGTGGTTACTATACTTCTGGATTAACATGGTAAGACTCTGGACCAGATTATGGCCAGTGGAGACAGAAAAGAATATATAGATAAAATTCTAGAGGGGAAAAAAAAAAAAAAAACTCTAGAAAAACGTGCTAATTCTCTCACTATAGAGGAGAGAGAAAGAACTACCCAAAGATGATACCAAAACCTTGATTGCAAGGGGCTGGAAGGAGAGTGGCATCACTAATACAGGTAGAAGAGGCTGGTTTGGAAGAAGAAAAGAACTTCGGTTGCAGAAAAGCCAAGTTCAAGGTGATAGTAAGATCATGAATTCAGATAACCTTACCTGGACAGGCATGTTGGCTGCAGCCAATATTCTCCTCTCTTCCCTTAAACAATTTGAAATAACCACAGCTACATGCATTGGATTTCCATGAAATTTTCCCTGAAAAAGAGTGGGCAAAAACAGCAGAAGAGTTTATACATAGGCATCATAAGGAGGTATCACTGCTTGGAAATCAACAGCAATATCTCAATAAACATGTGAAATTATTTGAGATTTGTTCCAATAATCTATTGTATTATAAAGCCACAGAAACTCATTTTGCAAACATAGACCCCTTAATGAGAGAATAGTACTTTCTTTGCCTTCAAAAATCACTTTTAACAATCAATCATTGCTCTTGAGCACCCCTTTAGGGAAGACTCTGTACACTCTGCAGAGGGCTAGTTACTTTGGGCTTAGGACTGGTTTTAGATACAGGAGTTACTTTCCTAAGAATTATCATGAACCATACTGGTCCTGCCTGTGCATTTGTTAATTCTGTGTTTTGTGTTTAAAACTTTATATTCATCTTTATTTGGAGGGGTTTATGTCGACTAGCTCACAACTATCTTAGCATACACAAGTGAAACCACACACCTTTTACTGCTAGGGCTAATGATGCAGATATTGTTAACTGGAAGCCCGTGGGCCCCATTCAGTCATCAGGTTCATTGTGTAAATTAATATGCTGGAATCCCTTCAGGGGGATCCTGAGCCACTCACGGTTACCAGGTTACCATGGTGCACCAGTGGGTGTACCTGGCACTCATTTCCCTCACCTGTAAGAGCCCTAGTGTTGGGATTTTCTAGCCTTGATTTACAGGACTAATTGGAGCAGCACCACTGATTTAATCAACAGTGTTAGTCTTCCTTACTTGACTTTTTCCAAGGCAGAGTTAGCAGGAGGCATAGTAGACAAATGCACTATTTTATTTCTCTCTGCTCTATGAATTATCAAGAAGCACAGTGGTCCTAGATGTGCAATTGAAGGAGGTGCTAATACCCATGAAATGGCCAAAAGGTCAAAAGCATAAAAAAAAGGTAGATTATACAGATTGGTAAACCAAAATGTCTTTCTAGAGAAAAAAAAAATGAGGTTATTGGTTGTAAACATTTTTATGGCTGTGACTACTACCACAATTTTTATCAGATGATGCTTGTTAATTAACACTTCTTTTTGTAAAACTAAGGTAAACATCTATCAGCATTCCTGTTCTTCCATATTCAGGAGTCTTTAAAACTGTTTTCTTCTTCATCAAATTAGAAATCTCTAAAATAAAAAAAAAAAACCCTCAAATCGACTGAAACTCAAAAGGTAAAGAAATGAAAATGATCTTATTAAGCAGGGATATCACATTTCTTATTTCTGTATGTTGACAATGTCAGATTCTCTATTAGAATTTATTCCTGTTAATTTTCCCATCTACTGATTTTTTCATATAACTTATATTTAATTCCCCAAGAAAAGTTATGTTTTCTCATTTTGCTTTCAATTTAGTTTGAAAATATTCCATTGTTAAGATGAAAAGACCCCTGCCCCCTGCCCCGGGGGCTAATTTGGAAGCTCTGTTATTAAACTTGTGAACGTGTCATATCTAAGATCGGGGGTTGCTCTAACACCTAAAAAGAATTACCAGTATTTGTCTTTGTTTTTCTCACTGCTATGGAGTATTTCCTTGATCGTTCTGATACTATCTTTCACCATTCTCAGCTTTGTGGTACAGTTTTTCATTTTCCTTTCTTGCTTAAATTTCTTTTACCTTTCTTTTCAGATTCTTTCCGTCTCCCCATATCATGTAAAGTCAAATTACTCATTTTTTCCTTTTGTTAAGAGCCAGGAATAAACTCCTTTTTCATCTAGCATATGTTTTAATTTTTTGAAAACGTCTTAACAGTACCTCACTTAAAAGTATGAAACAAATAATCTTAAGGAAAATTGATTATTATAGACTCAATATCTAATTAGTGCTTTTATTTTCCTAAGTATCAAAGGTGTACTCATGATCACTTTTCAGTAGTTACTAAGTATGTAGAATTCCAGACAACAACAACTCTCCAAGTGTTTGTTGGTGGGCAAAGGAAATAACAAAACAAAACAAAAACAAAAACAAAAAGCCAGAGAAAGAGGAACTGCCCATGTCTAAGATGTGCTCCTCTTTCTGATGCATATGTATTGTAAATGTCTTTTACTCTCTGGCTCATCCTCCTACTATCGTTTAGTGTGAAGAAACAGAAAATTTTCATTATAGTGAAGTCAAATCTATTAATCTTTTACTGTTAGTGTTTTCATCTTGCATTTAAAGAGTCTTTCCCCAAGCTGCAGTTAAGGAAATTTTTCTCTATATTATCTTTTAAGACTTTATGGTTTTGCTGTTAATTATTATTCACTTGGAGCCTCTTAATAAAAATTTATTTTAAATGTGGATACACAATTCCAACATTTATTGAGCATTCTCTTCTTTATTCACTGCTCTGCTGGCCAACTTTCGTGTCCATGTGTGGGTGGGTTTGTGTCTAGACTCTAATCCATCTTAGGGTTTTATCTCTGCTTCATCATTAGATGATCTTTATTACTATATCTTTATAATAAGTCATAATGTCAAGTAGACTAGGATTCTATTGCATTTTCATATAAATTTTAGGATCAGCTTGTTAAGTTATATACACGTCTATGCTGAAAATTTGAATGGCACCAAACCTGTAGATAAATTTATATAAATCTGGCACGTTTATAACTGTGTTATAATACAATTATTTAGACATTCTTTAATGCCTCTCTATTAAACACTATTATCTTTCATGTAGAGATTTTTTTTTTTTTTTTTTTTTTTTTTGTGGTACTGGGGATTGAACTCAGGGGCATTCTACCTCCGAGCTATACCCCCAGCCCTATTTTTTATTCTTTATTTTGAAACCGAGTCTCACTAAGTTGCTGAGTGCCTCACTAGGTAGCTGAGGCTGGCTGCGAACCCGGATCCTCTGGTCTCAGCCTCCCGAATGCTGTCATGTAGAGATTTTAAACATCATTTGTTAGAGTTGTTTCTATGTAGTTGGTATTTTCAATACTTGTATATTGATTTTGAATCCAGAAAACTTGGTAAGCTCTTAATAATTTTAATAGTGTACTTGTAATATTTATCTTTTCTTAAATTTTTTGTGTAGTCATTTTTATTTCAATTCATAGCTACATTAGTTAAACTTCCAAGATTTTAAATACATTATAAATATTTACAGTAGAGAAAGGAAACACAGATCTTGTGCTTTTGTAATTCATTAAAAAAAACTCCAGTCTATTTGAGAATGGTGGGAAAAGCCAGATAACATCTTATTGAACCCAGGGGCATTTATATGAGCCAAAACCCTAACCCTTCCTCCCAAATACTGGGACTACAGGCATTTTCTATTTGACTCTGTAGACTCTCTGAGCCTCACCTCGACTGTGTATTTTTTCATTAGACCAGACCATGTCTGGTCTAAATTTCTTATAAATGTCTCTGGGCACCTGGCCTAGTGTCTATATCTCACTGGTTGAGGTAGAATCTGGGGTGATACAACAGTATTCATTACTAGACAATTCTAAGATTCCAATATCTTTTTTGTGGTACTAGAGAGCCCTTCTTATTCCTTGTTTTGAAACAAGGTCTCACTAGATTGCTGTCCTTGTACCTGCAATCCTCCTGTCTCACCCTCCCAAGTAGTGGGATTACAGGTGTGCACCACCATGCCTGGCTAGATTACAAAGTCTTTTTTCATGATACTGAGCCCAGTGGTATTCTGCCTCTGAGCTACACTCCCAACTCTATTTAATTAATTAATTAATTAATTAATTAATTAATTAATTTTGCAGTACTAGGGATTGAACTCAGGGGCATTCTACCTCTGAACTATACCCCCAGCCCTATTTTTTGTTCTTTATTTTGAAACCGAGTCTCACTAAGTTGCGGAGTGCCTCACTAGGTAGCTGAGGCTGGCCGTGAACCGGGATCCTCCAGTCTCAGCCTCCCAAATGCTGGGATTACAAGCGTGTGCCACCACGCCCAGCTAGCTCTATTTTATTTTATTTATTTATTTATTTATTTCTTGCGGTACTAGGGATTGAACTCAGGGGCATTCTACTTCTGAGCTATACCCCCAGCCCTATTTTTTATTCTTTATTTTGAAACCAGGTCTCACTAAGTTGCAGAGTGCCTCACTAGGTAGCTGAGGCTGGCCTCGAACCGAGATCCTCTGGTCTCAGCCTCCTCCGGAATGCTGGAATTACAAGCGTGTGCCACCACGCCCGGCTCTATTTTATTTTTTGAAACAAGGTTTCACTAAGTTGTGGAGGGCCTCACTAAGTTCCTGAGGCTATCCCTGAGGCTATCCCTGGGATCCTCCTATCTCAGCCTCATAGATTCTAAAGTCTTTATTACTAGAATAGCAAATTTTTGTATTTAAATGGCCACTTTTTTTTTTCTTTCAGTACTGGAATTGAACACGAGGCCTTCCTTACATACACTAGGTAAATGCTCCGCCACTTAACTGCATCCTCAGATATAAATGGTCATTTTGTTCAAACCCTCTTTAAAAAAAAAAAACAAAAAAAACTTTACCAATCTGCCAGCTAAAATTAAGTATTAGGTTAATGGCTAAAGTTGAATGTGGCTCCTCTTCAAATAAGATTTATTTGGATCGTTAATGAGATGTAATTCAAAAGAACTCAGCTGCAGTAAGAAGCATCTCTCCAAAAGGATTCTAAAATTTTATCTATAGATTCCTTTGGATTTTTAAAATACAAATCCTATCTTTTGCAAATATAGATTGAATTTTCCTCCTTTTAAATCATCTAATTTTCATCAGGATTTCACCCTCATTCTAAGACTTATGCATTGGTTAATTTGCAAATGTAGAGATTTTCTACTTTTTAAAATAGCTAATTTCTAGCATAATTTAATGTTTTATTAGTGCATATTAATTATAGAAAATACAAAGCAACTCTCTGAATGACTTAAATCACTTTAAGTTTGTTGAAATTTGCTTTGTGAGCCAGAATATGAATATTTTTAAGTTTATGTTAATTTGTAAAAAATGTATACTTTGAAGTTGTTTGGTACATATATTTATACAGGTTCATCAAATTTAATTTGTTAATTGTTTTGCTTAAATTTCTACATCTTTGCTTATTTTTTATGCCTGGTCATTTTCATCAGCTATTAAAAGTTAG
>PVLC010036061.1:0-15995 GCA_004027655.1 Graphiurus murinus
TTTTTTTTTTTTTTAAATCAACATTTTTTTGTCAGTGAGTACACAGATCATAGTATAGTTTTAAAATAAAATTTCCGGTCACACTCACATCTTGGGAAATATAACAAAAGGAATCTGAAAAGTCCAGCTTCATCATATTCAGCCAAATAAGAAAGCAGAGTCAGTTTAATATAAGAGGCAAAAACCTAACTTTCTATTTCAATTACCCAAAAGGCACAGGGTCATCTGCCGCCTTTGAAGAAATAGGCCTGCACAGAAAGGATGTGATAAAAGGAATAAGCTCTGAGATCTCCCAGTTTCTTGGGGGGCAAAAAGGAAGACTGTAGTGGGACATAAAGCATTATATTTCCTCCCTTTCTGTGTTTGAGAACAAGTGTTTCTGTCTAGTGCCTAAAGCACTTCTTACCAGTGCTAATAAGGTGTGCAAAAAGGCTTGTTGAGCTTGTTCTAGTGGCAAAGCCCTTCTTCCAAATTAACTTTCCATGCAAAACTAATAAGTAATAAAGTTAAATGCAGAATGACTCTGTAGCAATAAGTATGTAAGCGTCTTAGGGGTGAGAGGGGATAGGATGAGGCTGGAATCTAGTGATAGTTCACAGAAGGTGCTCAATAAATATGTGTTAAAACAACACATGACCCATCATTTCAGGGAAGTACAGGCTAGATTGCTGTAAAGTCCCATGGCATGCTTGCTTCAAATACATTTAGCATGTCCTTTTCTCTGGTGACCAATTATGACATTTTCATCTTACTCCTGGTCTTGGGAAGTAGGCCTTTATAACTAAGGAATGCTGGGGTATTTGAGCCATAAGAAAGTAGGGATCAACTGAGCCTTTGATTTCTCCTGTCTGTTGGCTGATTCATGGAGACTCAGCTCACAGATACTTTCCAGAGTTTCATAGCTTCCTGGTGTGCTGGCCAAGAGCATCTTCTCCTGGCTATTCTTCCAACCTCTGTCCCTGCGTCCAAAAGTCCATGGTCAACAACTCAACATTCTATACTGAAAGGCTGTTTCTTTTTCAGTTTTTTTTTTTAATGTTATTGCTGCAGTGAAATAAAATGCATTTTTTTAAAGCTAGAAAGAGTTAAGATTCTTCCCCAAAACACTAAGGTACTTGATATGCTACATTTATTTTCAAGGACACAAGATTCTTAGCATCCATCCTTTCATTGATGCATTCAACAAAAAGTTACTGAGTACCGACTCGACTCTGTGGGAAGTACTGTCTGTCCTTGACGTTGAGGCATAGCACTAAGTGGGACACAATTCTCTTCCTCCAAGGTGGTAACAGTCCAATGGGAGAAGTCAGAGGAACATACAATCAGACAAAGGAACAAAAGGGCGACAAGCTTGCTGAAGAAAGCTAAACTGGGCAAGGTGAAGGAGCTATGTGCATAGACAGCAGGTGTTGGTTATTTTAGATTTGATAACCAGAGAAATTCTACCTGAAGAGGTGATTTTTGAGCCCAGTGAGAACTGACTTTTGAGGGCGTGTTCCCGAGAACTCCTCAGTTTGTAGCCTTTTCTAGAGATATAAAAAATGAGGAAAGTACATAAAAGATCTTTTCTTTTGGCTGCATTTATGTGGTTTAGACTTCACTAAAAACTGAGCTTCATGGCCGAGAGCCACTTCCATTTCTAATTGGGTACAAAGAGTCATATTAGAGAAATATTTATTACATGTTATTTGGTAGAATGCACCAGATGGTATGTGAGTATTTGTGTAGAGCTCCATATCCAATTAATAATTAATTAAGGCTTATTGAGAATAATCTGAGTTGAAAAAAGATAAGTGGTTAGGTCAGTACTAATCCTCTGTAAAACTTTCAAGCAGAAAAAGATTGGCTTTGAGACTGTTCTATTCTCCTCCTAAGATTCTCTTTTTTATCATATTCACCACAAATATACTCAGTCTTCCTCCTCCACAGTTTAGCAATTCCGGACTTAACCAGGTAATTGAAAAGATCTGCCCTGAGAAGAATTTGAGGAAACCTCCTTTTAACCTAAAAGCAATTTCACCAGATGATCTGTTTTAAATTGAGTAAACCATCCAGCACGAAATTCTTCAGACCAATTTAAGAATTCAACAAAATTTCTTGTGCCTAATAACACCCTTGCTCAGCTGCAGAGGCAAGCTAAGAAGATAATATGTGAAATAGAGCGATTCTGAAATCTTTGCATTTTCTGATTTGTGTTATGGTATAATACAATGAAAGAATTGCTTTTGACCCTGTGAAGTGGAACCTCAAGGACGAAGATTTTATAGTTTTCTTTTCCTTGAAAATTGATGTAAAGATTCAATTTACTTTGGAGTGTTCAAGTGCTTCAGTAACTAAGAAAAAAAAAGATTGATTTTTCATACAGATGTTATATAATTAAGTTCTAATTAGACAAAAGAGCTGATCAAAAAGTGGTGACCATTCTGAAATGTTCCTTAATGCTAATTACCTGTGATGCTTTTAGAAAGAAAAACCAAAACTACATAAATGCAGACAAATAAAAGGATCTTTTATGTACTTCCTTCATATTTTTGGTATCTCCTACAGAAGGCTACAAACTGAGGTCTCAGGAGCACTCTTAAAAGTCAGTTCACACTGACTTCTGAAAGAAAAGGGAAAGTATATTTCCTTTCTATAACTTGGGTGTTGTGCTTCCATATTCATGTTCTCATCCTTACTCTTAAAACAGAATTACAAACCCAAGGTTTGCACAGTTATACTCTTATGTTTCTATGTATTTTGATTTGTCACTACTGCCTTATGTTACAGTTTTTGGGTGATGATCTATGTGAGCAGATGCCATGGGTTGCCTCCCAGATTCCTTCAATAATCACTGTTTCTGAAAAGTCCAACAACTTTCCACTGCAAGCACCTGTGACCAGATAATGTCCTCTGGTCCTGGAGCATGTCTGGATTGCACGTAATGCTGGCTAGAAATGCTGTGGAATTTATTGTCCAAACTAGCCTTGGTCAATAACTTGAAGGTGATGGTTGATAAATACTCCATTTATTTCCTTCATGGGATGGGGGGAGCGCTGAGGCATGCTCTTAGTCATCTTAAGAGACCTTCCACTGGGGCTGAGCTCCAGTTGCCCACAGCACTAGTGTGTCCATTAGTGTACTTCTCAATGGATTTTTTTTTTGGGGGGGTGCCTCTTTTTCCTTACCTACTCCCTTGTCAGTGTTTTTTTAGGATAACTTCCTAGATATATGGCAGGCATTTCAATCTTTGCCTCAGAGACTACTCTAGGGAATTACAATTTGAAGTAGTCTATCTCTTAAACATGCAGTGATTTTGTACATAAAGTGTGGCATTTGTTATGATAAAGTAACATTTATGGAGTATAACCTCTATGTATTTCATTGTGCCAAATTTTATATTCTATTGATTCCTCTGACAGCCTTATGATGTAGATAATACTGAAGGCAAAGATCTGACTTCACTCAACTCCAGCTCCTAGAAAAGTACCTAAACATATCAGGCACTCAGGAAATATGATGCATAAATCCAGTTTTGCAGATGATGTAAAAGTGACTTAGACAGGTAAGTAACTGGCTGATGGTTCTGCAGTTATAAATGGCAGAGCCAACTTGAGATCAAGCTTTTGACTTCACACTGGACTAGACAATGATCTAGAGTAGGAAGGGGAGTGGGGAGTCCACTTAACAAATATTCATTTGCTCTGGGTTTACAGAGAGATTAAATAATAGGTAGGTTTGCTAACATACTTGTTGTTAGAAAAAAATCTGCATTACTTCATCTGCATTTAACTGGTTATATTAGCTGTAACTCTTCTAGCTATTTGCTTCTTTTCCTTGCATCTCCTGAATAGGTAAATTCATGTCTCTGCCTTGTGCATGGTGAGAAGATTCCAATGTTTAATTTGATGATTAACGTGTCAGAAAACGGGGCAATTTCCTACTCATCCAATACCTGGTTCTCAGGTCAAAATTAGGAAGGCAGAATAACTACCTTGCCTATGTCAGGTAAAAAAATAAATGTCTTTCCTTTTCCATTAAAAAAAAGACAATATGTAGGAAGAAAAGTAGAGGGAGTAGTAGTGAAAATACTTACTTCATTTAAAAATAATTTTGAAATATTTAGTACTTTGAAAAAACTTTTTCCAGTTAGCAATGTGCATTTTTGAGCTATCTGCACCTGACTTTTCCACTAAGTTAATGATTTTTCTAGCCCAACAATTGGAAAACTATTTACATTTGCTGGACTATTCACTTGAATTTTGTTTAAAAACAAAGCACAATGAAATTATTGATGAAATATTTACATAAAATAAAGCAATAAAGGATATTTCCAAAACAATAATTGAAAAATGCATAGGCAAATAAGCGATTAAATAAATGATGCTATACATAAAGCCATCTATATAGCAGGTCTCAGTGGTTATTAAAATGGTGCTCCCAAAGTCCTATGACTTTTAATAAAAATACTAAGTAGAAAATAAGTGCTAAATCAATTTCTTCTAAATACTTAAAATGCTAAAGGTTAATCTGTTTTGGTGAACTAGCTATGACAAAGTGACATGTTGTAAATAATAAATGGCCTCTAATAATGAGAACTCTAACTATATTACATAATAGCAATATTTAAATAATGGCTCAGTGCCACATTGTATGCAATGGCATAGGCAATTAACTATGGGAGGAAAAAATGCAATGGTTAGTCCAACTCTAGAATTTTTTTTTTTTTTTTAACTAAGAAGTGATTTTCATGGAGGAGCAGGGAAGTACTTAAGACTATTTGAAAGGCTTTAAAGTCTTTGATTCCAGAGCAGCTCATTTGACCAATAGCTAGCAACAATCACTTTCTATTATACAAAGGATTATGAACCAAGTGCAGAACACAAAACATGGAAAATAATTTTTTCAGTTAATAAGCTCTCGTAAGACTTTACAAAAACATGATTCGCTACTAACCAAACTTGATATAAAAGAGTATATTTTCTATCACAAGGTTTTTTTTTTTAACTAACATAGTAATTTTCTTTTTTAGAAAAGGTTCTTTAGCTTCAAAGCAGTATTCTTTATAGGGAGAGAATCACCCTCTTTTTTTTTTTTTTGTCATCATTATTTATGATGATAAATTGACACCCAACACAACCAACCTTTTTTCTTGTTGTATGTTGACAGTATTCTAAGTGTTTTCCAAGAAATTAAAGTGTAAGAATGAAGAAAGTTTCACATGGCTTTTTAAATATCATGTTATCAATTACTCTTTTAAGTCGGCCTGCTCCTGTAACTGACCTCATTTGGCATTTAGATATTAAGTATCCAAATATTTTAAGGATGGCAAATGATATTAAAAGTTATTAAATTTCTCACCATCCATGGAACTTTAAAAAATCTTCTGGCAAAAGAAGTTCTTGAATAGTCTTCCTCAGTCATAACAAATTCCAAATAACAATATGGAAAAACTATTGCTCTTTGAATGTCAGCATAAGAGGGTGTGTGTGTGTGTGTGTGTGTGTGTGTGTGTGTGTGTGTGTGTGTTTTCTGAATTACACCCCAGCCCTTTACATATTTTATTTTGAAACAGAGTCTCACTAAATTGCTGATGCTGGCCTCAAACGTGTAATCCTTCTGACGCAGCTTCCCAAGTACTGGGATTACAGGCATGTGTCACTGGGCCCAGCTGAAAATGTGAGCATACCTAAAAATCTGATAAAGAGAAGCAGTATGTAGAAATGTATAAGGAGAAAACAGGACTCCTAGGGGCCTGCTCAAGCTCTAAGGAAAGCTTTTTCAGTAAGATTAAAGAAATAGTGTGAAAAATTATTTGATAAGGTTTGCAAGGAAATACACATACATGAGCAATCCATCACACCATTAGTTGTGAAACACTTAGTCTTTTAACTCTTATTTACATAAGAAAGTTAGGCCTTTGGGTTCATTCCAAGAGAAAAAGCTACTTTGATTTAAAAAAATCCCCCCAAATACTTAGTATATATTATTTTTGAAGAAGCTATATTGCATTTTGAAATAATATTACATTTCAACAATTGATATTACTTCTAAATGATCTATTATGCTCATATTTGAGAAAAGCAAGTAGTTAGCACATTCAGGTCACTTATGAAATGCCTAAAAATGTGACTTCAAGGGGAGAACAGAGTTTGAAGAGAAAGAGGTATTGGTTTTAACAGGACTAATACCTACCATATTATTACTCTACCAGAGGAAAAGGCATGTATCCCAAATCTTCTTGGGTAAGGTTTTTCACCCTTTGTTTAGCTGTGGCCCAGCCTACAATCACACAGTCACCACTATAAGCACATGCAGCCATTAGTAGAAAATGTACTTCTAAGTTATGTGTTTTCTAATTACTTCTCTGGAAGAAGAATTTCTTGCTAAAGCAGATTTTTCCCCCCAAATATAAACTGATACCAGAAAAAGGAAAACAATCTTCTTGTGCAGGAGTGAATAGTCTACGGCTCTCCATCTCGTGCACTGCCATTTTACTATTTACCTTTCTTTACATAGTTCAGTAGAGGGGAAATAACACAAGGCAATGAAAGGTGAAATCTCTCTCTACCTCAAAGGAACTTGCCATATTGGTGGTGAAAAGAAACTCACTGTCAATATTGAAAACTGTGCAGACTAAACAGACACAATAGGGAAAGTCTTCAGAGAAGAATTCATTTTTAAATGGCTTGTCCTTTTATTTCCTTGGGGGCGGAGAAGAGGATATGGAGCCAAATGCTTTTGAAAGCCTAAATCTAATTATTCTGTGGTTTCTGATTTTTCCTGATGCTTCTTTTCCTACTCCAGTCTCATTACTTAAAATGAGCCACATTTGTTTGGCATTATTACATCTGATAAATTAACCTAAATGCTCTAAAATTACTTTTACTACTTCTTAGTGGGAAAACATATTAAGCTATTATAAAAACAATGTTTAACTATGATAGGGTATATATAGTGTGTAATAGTACAAATGAAAATATTTTAAATATATATAACATATTTTGATATTTAGGATTTTTGTAAGCTTCAGCAGATTTTCTTGGATTTTACTCTCAATCTAAAATGTTGATTTTTTTTTTGAAAATATAGAGTTGGTATAAAAGGCAAAAATAGGAGCTGGAATCAGATACCTATGAAACACAACAGTTCCAAGAAATACTTGCTGGTATAATTACAGGAGCCCATAATGCTTACAATCCTTTATGGGAGGAATCAAAGAGAAAAAGCATATAGAAGAGTGACTCGCTCCATGTCCTCCCCCTGTTGGTATATGCAGAGGCAAAATGGATCTGTGATGAGCACCCACAGAGGACAGAGCCTAGGATGGGAGAAGCTATGGGAGCTAGCAGCTACAGAGTCTTCATTCCCTATTTCCCCACCCACAAAGTCTAGATTTTATATTCTTCCTAAAAATAATGTTCTTAACAACTCCATGTAAATCCCAGAAGGATGTCTAATCCATTGGCACCAGTTGTTTATTCTATCTCCACAGAGCTTTTCTCACCCACTTTTGCCCACCTCCAAGGCCACTGCCATATCTCCTTGGGCCACAGAAAACAGTCCCCAAATGGTCCTCTTTTCTGCTACCCGCTTCTGTATATAGCAGTCAAAGTAAAGGTTTTAAACAGTAATTCTGAACACATTTCTCTGCATAACACTCTTAAAAGGCTCTCCACTACATTCATAATAAAGGCCAACTGCATTACTATGACCTACATGAGTCACATCGCAGTCTAAACATTCAGTCCCTATGACTTCATTTATGTCAGTCTTTCATCAGTTCCTACAACTTACCAGACTCTCTCCCCCTGCCAGGTCTTTATGGTCATTGCTTCCTTCTCCTGGGCTGTCTCCTCCTCATCTGTGAGGTCTGGACTTAAATATTTCCTTCTAAGAGAAGTCTTCTCTGATAATTCCATGTAACGTTAGACTCCTACCCTGTTCTTTCTGTCACAAAACCTTGTAAGTTCCTTCAACCACTGTTATTACTTGACTTGTCCGTGTTTTCACGGACTGTTTCTCCAACTAGTATATGAACCTTGAGTGGCAGGAAGGATTGTGTGTTATTGTAGACAGCAGCCCCAGGGCCTGTGGACAGTACATGCTACTGTCACTTCATAAAGCATTTATGACATAAAAGACACAAAGGAAAGAAATGAGGTGCAAGAAGGATCTAGCAGCATCCTCAAGTTCTTTTTTCTTTCATTTCAGTATTACTATTTATACAATAATATGACCTATAGGTGACTGATTCCAGAGATTAGTACTTTGTTAATAAATACTGGAAAGGTACATTCATT
Source organism: Graphiurus murinus (assembly GCA_004027655.1). NCBI lineage: Eukaryota > Metazoa > Chordata > Mammalia > Rodentia > Gliridae > Graphiurus > Graphiurus murinus. The sequence goes on from PVLC010036061.1 coordinate 8,283, forward strand.
TTTTTAAAAAGTTCTACTTATAATAGTTTTTTTGACATTTCCTACCTTGACATTTTCTATTGATTGCTCACTTATCTTTTGGAATTTAGCTCTATTTACCATTTTGTAGTCCTGGGTAAAAAGCAAATAAGGACATGTTTCCTTGCGGCTGTATATACAGTCTTCATGGCCAATGTGAATACTACTTTGGGTTGAGCTGACTAGAGCTGGTTGAACTGAGCAGAATAGTAAAACCCAAGTGATGAGTATTTCTGAGACTGCCAATTGTGTGTCTGAACTGACCATCTGAACTCATGGCTGTGGTGTTGGCCTCCAGCAGAGCCATGTGGTGTGTTTTTTTCTAAAAAATGTGTAAGAAGCCAAGATCTTAGCATTTTTGTTGTTTAGCATTTTGTTGTTTAGCATTTTTGCTGTTGTTCATATTAAAGATTTTTTAATTGAGTAATTCATACAGGCATGTTTCTACTGCATCGCATAGTAGATTTATTCCTTCTCTTTGCAAACATGACTGCATTCTGATATTTCTAGTACAAAACAAAATATCTGTAATAATGCCCTATTGATGTCATTTCTATTAGAGAAACTATCATTTATTATTAAACATCATTTTTTTTGTCTTGATGAACAAACATCTTTCTAACTGATGAGTCTCAGAATCCTTGAATAATTCTTTGTTTTATTTTTGGTCCTGGGGGTTGAACTCAGGGGCATTCTATCTCTGAGCTATACCCTCAGATTCTTTCAAATTTTAAAAAATTTTGAAACAGTGTCTTGCTTAGTTGCTGAGGCTGGCCTGGAACCTGAAATCTTCCTGTCTCAGCCTCCCAAGTACTGGGATTTATAGGCAAGAGTCACCATGCCTGAGTTTGAACGATTTATTAAAAGTGCAGATTTCAGGATCCCACCTGTAGATTATGATTCAGGTGATCTTCACTGGAGTCCAGCAATTCCCATTATTAACAAGTTTTGCAGATCATTTGGATGCTGGTGGAGGGAGGCACACACTCTGAAAGACAACAAGTCTAGACTTTCTTCCTCAGCAAAGAGCTTCACTTAGCTCTTTTAAATGTCTCCTTCATCACTTTGCATATTATCTGACATTTCATAGGCATCAATAAAGTTTCACTGAATGAAATGTTCATGTGGCTAGAAAGTTTATTTCATAATTTTATAAGATATCTAATATAATATTCCCATTAATATACATTAATACTATTTTTTAAAGGGAATGCACTTAAGGAATATGTTTGTGTTTAAAACTCTTTATGAGCCAGGTGTAGTGGTTTATGGCTATAATCCCAGTACTTGGGAGGCTAAAACAGGAGGAATGCAGATTCAAGGACAGTGTCAGTAAGTAGTAAGATTCTCATCAACCTAGTGAGACCCTATTTTAAAATAAAAAATTAAAAATAGGGCTAGGGGTGGCCGGGTGTGGTGGTGCATGCTTATAATCCCAGCATTTGGGAGACTGAGACAGGAGGATCCAGGTTCGCGGCCAGCCTCAGCTATCTAATGTGAGATACTCTGCAACTTAGTGAGACCCTGTTTCAAAATAAAGAATAAAAAGTAGGGCTGGGGGTATAGCTCGGAGGTAGAATGCCCCTGAGTTCAATCCCCAGTACCGCAAAAAAAAAAAAAAAAAAAAAAAAAAAAGAAAAATAGGGCTGGAGGTGTATCTTGAAGGTAGAATGCCCCTGGGTACAATCCCCAGTAAATAACGCACACACACACACCCTGTATGAATACAATGTGAAGTTGGATATTTTATGTAGCTGGCAGTGTGGACTTACTGTGAAGAACAGAAATGTGTTCCTTACTATGCAATCTATTTAAGAAATTCTATTAACTGGTTTGAAATAAAGTGGTAACCATTGTCTACTGAATCTGAAAATATACTTAATTAAACAAACTTAACTTGTTTCAAAAGCATAATTAAATCTCAAATCACTGAGCTAGATAGTCTTTTTCCTCCTTTAGCATGTGGTAAAAAGATTTTTAAGAATCAAAGCCAAATTAAAAAAAATAGAATTCAACACAATTTATTTCAAAATAAAAGTCACCTATTAAAATAAGTTTAAAGAGATACTGGAGAGAATAGCAGAGGGTAAAAACCCCACAAACTATCTCATAATGTTTAGACCAAATCACTTCTAAGCCTGAAAAATCCATTCCTGTTAAAAGCAAGGAGCCTGCTAAGGAATATATAAGATGACTAGTTCAATGATCACTGTGGACAAAAGACTATGAAATCTAAGAATTGAGTATAAGGTGATGGCTATAATGAAAGAGAGAAAAGGAGATAGAGTGAATTAAAGAGGAAAATTAAAATGGTATCAGCAGACAGGAGGGGGCAGCAGTAAAGAAAGGATGAGATTAAGAAGCAGAAGACACGTTTGACATGTTTGGCATGGTCAATGTCACCTTGACCATGCCACTATTTCAGTGTTTCAGTTTTCCTAGTTAATGTATGGAATGGCAATACATTTACAGGCTTATTCTAAGGACATGGTATCATCTGTGTTAAAGTACCTTGTAAATGGTTGACTCATCTGGATTGCTACTACCGAAGCACAGAAGTAGGATAATAGAATGAGATGGAATTGGGGAGATATTCACATTTGGCATTCTATCCAATTCCACTAGTCTGCTCAGAGCACACCTCTTTCCCAATTGTTACACAAGTACAGTCTGGAAATGCACATTACAATAGTTGTCCATTTACTTATCTTCATTTTGATCCAATAGAACAATTTTACCTTATGACTTACAAACAAGAAACAATAACTTAAATTGGACTTAAGATAATATGAGTTAACAGACTTTTCAAGTGTTCTTTTCATCAAGTCAATTGGAATGCAAAGAAATGGAATCTAAATCCTTTCTTGTTTTTCTAATTATTTCAGATATTCATGGAATTTATGGTAGACTCCAAACAATATCCTGTCCCATGAATAGGTTTAAAACCTAGGACTGAAATGTATCCAGTTCCATTTCCTTACTTTTTGCCAATGAGCTTTTGACTCAGCTTATAGAGTTTCAGCTGCATTTGGTGCTATTCATTTTGCAAAGTGTGGGTAGTGTTAAAAGTTAATCTCTAATTTATTCAAGGATATCTCTTTCCCTATTTGACTTTGACTATTAAATTTATTTTCATCTGATAATATCAAGAGAACAACAACAACAACATGGAGATAAGGAGAGAGAAGGAAAAGATGTGAAGACATATAATCAGCTCCATACATGAATTATATAAAGGAAGTTGTCGAAATTTTCAAAGTAAAATGGGGATTGTGGCTACTCTTGAAAGCAAGTGACTCTGACTGTGTTGCCATAGAACAGTGACTCTAGGAGTCTTTAAGTCTCACTTCTCTGTGTCCTTTTGTGATATCTGAAACATTTGGCTCAGCATTGCTTTACCTATTTATTTTTCATGACAAATCTAGAGTTTGGGAAGGGAATTGTTTTCATTGTGAAATACTATGAATCTAAAATTGAAGTCTGAGCAGAAATGATATGTCAAAAATGACATATTTAAGCCAGGAGTGATGGCACAAGTCTGTAATCCCAGTACTTGGGAGGTTGAGACAGGAGGAACACAGTTTGAGATCAGCCTTAGCAATGTAGGGAAACTCTCAGCAATCTACTGACACTCTGTTTCAAAAACAAAAAACAGAAAAGTGGGGGAGCTGGGCATGTAGCTTGGAGGTAGAATGCCTCTTAGTTCAATCCCCAGTACCAATAAATAAATAAACAAACAAATAAATAAATAGATAGATGGATAGATAGATTTAACTACATATGTAACACTACAGAGTTCTCAAGAAAAAAATCTAGATAAAAATAATTTTTAATTGCTATTCAATGGTTAAGTATACATGTTATATACATTAGATGAATTTTTTTCTTGATTTCAAAATATTCAATAAGAAAGAATATGCTAGGTATAGTGGTACACCTGAAATCCCAGTACTTGGGAGGCTGAGGCTGAAGGATGTATAGTTTGAGGCCAGCCTGAGTAACTTAGCAAACCTCTGCTTCAAAGTAAAAAGTAGAAAGGGCTGAGAGTGTAATTCAGTGGTAGAATGACCCTGGGTTCCATCCCAGTACTAGGGAAAAAAAGCCAGAATAAGCAAACTTGATGTTGTGATATTTTATAAAACACTTTTAAATTATTGCCCCAACAATAAAATTATTGAAAAGTTCAGTTAAGCCTTAAACTGTTTTTTTTTTTTAAAGCAGAATGACTTCACTAAAGTTGTTGTTTTTTTTTCTTTTCCAAACTGAGAACACACTCCCAACTTTAAAGTCTGCTCTTTTATTTTGTTTCCTGTTTTGCTTTCTAAGTATTACTTCACTAAGTACTCTATTTGGCAGATGAGCTCTAACTACAAGATCTGAAAAGCAGCCCCTAACGTTGGCCCATTTGTTTGGGGAATTGGGGAGAGGGAATCTGACTGCATTTCAGACAAGCGCCTGACTTCAGGAGGCCTTAACTTTTCTGGAAAAACAAAAAAGAGGCAACTATGTATATGTGTGTGTACCCCACATCTAAATATTGTGTTTAAAAACTTTTTTTAAAAAAAGCACTATCAATGGTACCAGAACTCTTTTCACAGAGATAGTTAGGAATCTTTAAGGAAGGTGGCTGTGCTTTCAAGGTATGCCTTAAAAGAATTTATCACTCTGAGTCCTTTGATGGTAAAGTAGAATGATGTATCAAATAGAATTACTTCTTGTTTTTTTCCCTTGACAATTTTGTAAGATTTAGTAAACATGGGAGCTAGCAACAAGGGTCATTTTCCATTTACTAAGGCACACAGAAATGTTGGGTAACACATCTGAATAGAAATGTCAGCACCAGTTTGTCCCGTAAGTTCACAAGGTTTCATTCTGCAGATCAGATAGAACGGAAGCAGTGGAGAGGAAGAGAAGATGGTATCACTATAGTAACCTGAGAGGGTGGGGGGGGGGATGGGGAACTGCATGCCACCTGCTAATCAATTAGGAGAACTGTCTGTAAGTATAAGAAATCCTGGAGAATTTGAGTGGGGCTCCCGAGTCAAGTACACAGAAAAACTTAATTGGGAATTTTCTTTTAGACTTACAAACCTGAGTCATATTGTCAACACCTGTATATTAATAATAGTGTCATTCATAGTGGCATGTTGCTGTATGCCATTTGCTTCAAAGAAATCTTCTTTTTTTTTTTTTTGAGGTACTGGGGATTGAACTCAGGGGCATTCTACCTCCGAACTATACCCCCAGCCCTATTTTTTTATTCCTTATTTTGAAACAGGTTCTCACTAAGTTGTGGAGTACCTCACTAGGTAGCTGAGGCTGGCTGTGAACCCAGATCCTCTGGTTTCAGCCTCCCAAATTACAAGCATGCGCCACCACGCCTGGCTAGAAATCTTCTTTACCTTATTAAGTTTTTCAAAGTTGCATTGATAGTTTCTTTTTAGCTTTCATTCAATTGCAATATTGGATGAGTTGGAAATAAGCTTGTTTTTTTCAGATGTAGTATTTTATAATCTTCCACTGAAGCATCACATAGCTTAAATGTTTATACAACTGTCTCTTTTATACTCTTAAATCTGTTTAAATCTTAAATAGCTGAAAAAGTCAGTGTATCAATTCTTTCTTTAGATGTGTTTATGTGGTAAGACTATCCAACTTGTTGTTGAATGAGATTCAAGCTTTTAAGTCACTTTATTTAATATTTATTTCCACTAAAATTACTCCCAGGGGCTGAGAATCCTTAGTTTGCTGTTTCTTTTGTGCCTCTGGATAACTAAGCTTCCTCCCCCTGCATCACTTTTTACCTTGACAGATCTAACAAGTATTCTTTTGTCCTACTTTTCTTCAATTTGAAACTGTTGATGACGCTACCTTAGAAGAATGACTGATGGGTTACACAAAGGCCTTATGTAGGTGAAGACTGGAGATGTGCTAAGAAGCCCATTATTTTCATAGTACTATGATCTGCTTTTGGAATTTTCTGAAAACATTTCCAAGGGACAAGACATCAAAGCCTCTATTCCTGTCTTATATTGACTTTTGACCTTTAATGCTGGACCAGTAAATCTCATGAGTAAATATGAAGCTGGGTGGCAAGACCACTTTGCTAAATATTTACAATGGTAATCTCCAGGTTATAAATTAAAATAGAAACAAGATGATCAGGTTTACATAATGTTTGTCTTAACACTTATTTTTCATTATCCCAAGCAGTCTAACAAGAATTTAACAAGCAATATAAGGAAGCTCAAAAAGGAACAAAAATTAGATTAAACAATTCATCACTGTAAGTAAGAATGGAGCAGAAAACAGATGAGAAAAACACCCTGGCCAATGTTAGCATAGGAAAATATTTCTTAAATTAAAAAAAGCCAAGATTAAATTTGGGTAACAAATAAGTTGTGATATAATCAGACAATTCATATTCTCCTGTAAAACACTAAAAGGTATGAATTAACTTAGTGCAAAAACATATGATACAATGTGAAACAACCAATAGTCATCTAAGCATAAATAGGTAGAGATACTCAGTCACCAATTGGTAGGAGGAATGCAAATCAGTCCAATCTTATTCAATCTATTGTGTGCAGCGATTCTCTGAGGGTGGAATAAAGGACTCTGAAGCTGGTGTTAGACTGTGATTTTTGTCCTCTGGGAAACTCTACTTAACAGCTTTGAATATCATTAAAAGCCCGTGAGACAGTTATTCAAGGACTGCTGTTGTAGGCTGACGTGGGAGTTTTTAAAATGCACATACAGAAAGACAGGCCATGATTATAGATCTTTCTGCAAAATAAGTCCAGGGGCCAAATGGTGATAAGCTTACTTCAACCTCCAGCAGTCCTACTGCCTGTCCCTTCTAATCATGAGATGGATGGTTATCATCACACAATAATACAGTAAGCTCCTTGAAGGTAGAAACTGCGTCTTTCTATTGTGTATATTTCTGAGCAAATGGCAGGTGTGCAATACATACATACACGTTGAACTGAATTACAGCATGAGATCACGTACTTGTCCCCATCAGTGGAACCCTACACACCTCTCACTAGCAATATCGAGATTACAAGGGTCACTGGCAGCACTCTGCCTAATGGTGTGCTGACTGACAGAGTAGAAAATCAAATCAAGAAGGCCAGCATGACCTTTGAGTCGGCAGACAGGGTGTGCGCTCACTGCAGCAACAAGGTCAAGATCAAAGTGACAAATATCCAACCTTCTAGTGCCTGGTTAGAGACCTGCACTGACCACATCTGATTATCTGCACAATTTCATCAACATCACATGTGAGCAATACTTTAGGTAATAGCAAACAATAGGAGAGGAGCACAAACAACACAATCCCAGAATGCAGCAAATTTACCAGTTTGAAGAAGTGCACTTGACAACAGGCTTCTTGTGGATTATGCAAGCCTGCCGATTAGACATGAAAACAACTGCTTTATGGTGACCTGAAATGGGATTAACGTAAGCCGGATGAGTGTTAGAAATGCTTTAAAGAACCAGTGAAGTACCATTCAAAATGATACCGCCAAGCTGCTGAAAAAAAAGAAAGAAAAAAAGAAAAAGAAAGAAAGAAAAGAAAAATCCTGGGAAAACAGGGAAGCTGCGATCAACCTGCTTATCAGTAATCAAGAAATGGGGCAGCTCACACTGAGAAAAACTATATGGGAAAACACGATTAAAGGCATCAAA
>PVLC010036062.1:0-16009 GCA_004027655.1 Graphiurus murinus
ACCTCCTCCTCCACCACCACCACCACCTCCTCCTCCTCCTTTTTCCAACTAGGAGCATCCAAAAAAGATTTGATTTGAACTGAGATATCATGGGTTGGATTGTGTTGCCTCAAAAGATGTTGAAGTCCTCACCCCACCCCCAGTATCTGCCAACTGGACCTTATTTGGAAATATGTTTTTTGCAGATGGTCAAATCAAGATGTGGTCATTAGGGTGGGACTCTATCCACTGTGATTGTGTCCTTATAAGAAGGAGATGATGGACAGGCACACAGAGAGAACAAACACTCCGTAGGTGAAGGTGGAGATCGAGGTGGTGCTTCTGCAAGACTAGGAGCACCTTATTTCCAGTACAACAGTAGGAGCTAGGGGAGAAATGTGGAATGGAATTTCCCTCACCAATCCCAGAAGGAACTGACCATGCTGAGACCCTGCTCTTGACCTTCTAGCTTCCAGAACTGAGAGAATGCACTTCTGCTGCTTAAAAGCACACAGTCTGTGGTATGATGGTCCCAGGAATGAACGCAGAGGGCCTCCACCACTCTATGAAGTGCAAACCACCAGATTTTGGCTGGCTCCCCCTCTTTCTACCACACAAAGTGGAATCAGGACTGTAGAGTTAGTTATAGCGCCTCTAATATCTTAAATACTGCCCGTGTTCGAGTGGGGAGAGGCACTTCATCTTTTTTGGTTGTAAAACTCTCCAGGAAAATATGAAATCCAAAATAGCATGCCCAGCTGCAGTTTGACATTGCATAATTATAGCTCCCCTGTTTGTTGTAGGCAAAAGAAGAGACCCTCGCTGTTCCTTAACAAAGGGAGCAGTGGCTGCTTGAATGGCACCCAGTTACTGTGCCCTCAATTTCCTAATCAGAGCTGTCAGAGATTATGCTTAATTAAGCCCTCTTCCAGGCTTCGTGGCATCCAGCAGGTTCCCATAGTAATTACTAGGGTTTCCAAGCAGGGCTGGCTTTCCTGCGCCTCTGCACACTCTCGCGGAGGGCAGGGGTGCTTTGGGTCGACAAGAGGTCTTGGCCTTCCTGCAGCAGATACTGCAATAAGCACCAATTCGTCTAAACATTATTTTTCTAAAACTTTGGTTGATTCAGTTTTTCAGCAAGAATCTGAATACTTAAGAGAACACACCAGGGCATGGAAGGGGTCTAACATACAGGCTGGGCCACTCTCTTTCTGCCTTGCAAAAGGGTCTCTGGTAGCTGCATGTGGTGGAGCACACTTGTAATCCCAGCATTTGGGAGGCTGAGACCGGAGGATCCAGGTTCGAGGCCAACCTCAGCTACCTAGTGAGGCCCTCCGAAACTTAGTGAGACCCTGTTTCAAAATAAAGAATAAAAAATAGGGCTGGGGGTATAGCTCGGAGGTAGAATGCCCCTGAGTTCAATCCCCAGTACTGCAAAAACAAAACAAAAGGTTCTCTGGTTGTTCTCCAGGATGCCAGGGGCAGCGGGTGGTGGGTGGGGAGCGAATCTGGACAACCAGCCTTGGCTCTCTCAGGCTGAAGAGCTGCGTGTCAGTCCGTGCTCTTTGCCTGTTGATCCACTTGACACCTATCAGGTGCCCACACACGCCTGCTTTCTCGGGACTGGCAACGCAGTGGACTGTGATGGAGAGAACTGATCAGTTGTTTTCCTGCAAGAATCCAAGTAAGTCTCCAAAATAAGGGAAGATGACAGAGAAGAGGCAGGAAGAGAGAACCAGGATTCTGTCCTGCTTACTAAGAGCACTTAGCATTTGAGGTGCTTCTGCCCCATGATGGTCACACCTCATCCGCTAACCTCCTTCTCTTTAAGCTTAGGCACTCCACTTCATCTTTGGGGCCCAGCACATCCTCACCATGGAGACAAAACAAAACAAAACTCAGTCCCATCTTGATTCCTGTAAGAGCTGACATGCTGGCCTTCAGCTGGAGGGTCATTGAACTATTCCTGGGACCCAGGATACGTCTTATGTGTGTTTCTGCATTGAACCTTCAGTCCTTCCTACCACCTTTAATCTTCCACCGAGAGCTGCTTTCCTGGTCTCTTTGCTGCAGGGACCTCACGAGGCAGCGCTTCCATACTGCCGCTGCTGTGAGCCGGTTAGGATGCTGAGGTCCCTGGAGACTCCCCCGGGGCTGCTAAAGCTGCCACCTCTTAAGTTGGCCATGGTGTCATTGCTGTACAGCCTAGCAGGGTCCTGGGCAGGCCTGAGGAGGAGGTTTCATCTCCTCTCAATGCCATACTCCAACTCTGGTCTAATTTTTGGTTCAGCTTTAACCTACAAAGAACACATGCTCTGGGCTGGCTCAACTGCAAGTCAGTACCAAAGTCCCAACCCAATACCAGCACAGGTATGGAGAGCAAGCAAGTGGCAGGTTCACGTTGGGGCCTGGGGCCCTGGCGTGGCGTCCTGTGACCACAGGGGAAGACGGGTTAAGATGACAGAGAGCGATGTCTCCGATGTAGAGCTGTCTCTGCCAAGGTGTCTGCTCTTCTCATCACAAAAGATAATTTACAAGGTATTTGCTTTTCCTGGCACAAAGCAGAAACTATTACTCGCGCCCTCCTGACACGCAGACTTAATGGTGCCAGTCACTTTGCAGCCGTTTAGTAAATATTTATTCCCAAACGTGCAGGAACAAATCCATCTAGTCAGTCGTGTTCTCAGAGCAGAAACCTCCATTGCATTTCTCCTGTTAACAGGGAAGAAGATTCCAGAACAGACAGGCCTATCTCTAAGTGAATCTAGCAGGAGAAATCACCATGAAAGAATCCACCCAACAGCAAATTGTGTATTTTGTGGGGGAGCTGGAGAGCCACTCTGAATGGGATTTTTCTCCTGTGTTCAAAACTATTTCTGACCTCTGATTTAACTAATTATTATATTTCAATTACCAAAAAAAGGATACTCAATAATGTGCAGATTGTCCAGGTGTATAGATTTCCCAAACTAAAAGCAAATCCAGCCTGCATAAAATACCGGATTTAGTGTTCACACTTTTTGCCTGGTCCTCTGAACCATCAGCCAGACCTCCCCAGGGGAAGCTCACAGCTCCTTATTATAATGCCAGTACTTCTCAATCAATGTTCATTTAGGAGACAGGAACCACACCTGTTATTTTTGCAGAAGGAATTATCATACTAACTAGTCATGTTTACATGGAACTTACAATTTAGAGAACACTTTTCATGTACTTTGTCTCCTGTAAAATCCTCACAAAATTGAGGAGGGAGAGTAGACAGAACATTCTTCCTTATGCAACTAGTAGATAATTATTTTAAAACGTTTTTGCATGCGTGTGAAAGAAAAGCTACACATACACATGGAAAAATATCAAATGGCACAAGAGCATTAAACAATAAAAAGAAATTCTCCCTCTCTTAGCTCCGATCCCTAGTTCTTTTCTCCAAGATTTTATATATCTGTGCATTAATTTCCTCTTCAAGAACAAGTGTACACATGATTATATACATACCCACAAAGCATGAAAAATTAATCGAATCTCTTATAATGCATACATCCATATACTTTGGTATAAATACATGAAATACTAAGTGACACTAGGTCTTTTTTCCTTTTTAGTTTTTGGCATCGCTTCTCAATTCCTTACTCATTCATCTGCTTGGCATATATTGATTGAGAACCTGCTATGTTCCAGGCATGGCGCCAGCATATGGGAGATACACCAGACAGCAAAAGAGACCAACACCACGGTGCAGGGGTCTTCCCTTTTCCCAGTTCAGTGTGTGGCATTTTCTGGCTTCTACCTTGTCCCCCAGGCCACCCTTTGCAGCCAGTGGATGGCATATGGATCTCCATTCTATCTTCCCTGTGTTGCAAGAATGTGAGACTTTTGCTGGGCATGGTGGTGCACACCTGCCTATAATCTCAGTACATGGGAGGCTGAGATAGGAGGATCACAGGCTCAAGACCAGCTTCAGCAACTTAGCAAGATTCTCACCAACCTAGTGAGATACTGTTTCAAAATAGAAAATAAAAGGGTTGTGGGTATAGCTCAGAAATAGAATGTCCTTGAGTTCAGCCTCCAGTCCCCCCCCCCCCCCCCCAATTTGAGACTTTGGCATTTGCACCTGAGCCTCCTGGCTTAGGTATTAAGCGTCTAATGGTAGAAATGTGTTGTTGTTTGTATGGAGAAAAAAGAAATCAGTGAGAATTGCAAAGTGAAAAGCGAGGAATCATGGGTTTCTTAGCCAATACTGCCTACCAGGTGTGGTGACAAGTTGCCTGAGGGGATGTTTTGGTAGTGACAGGGGACCAGGGACTTCACTCATAGGGGAGGTCGGGGAAGTGGCAGGTCGTCTGGGGAACAGTTCTTTTTTTTTTTTTTTGTGGTACTGGGGGTTGAACTCAGGGGCATTCTACCTCCGAGCTATATCCCCAGCCCTATTTTTTATTCTTTATTTTGAAACAGGGTCTCACTAAGTTGTGGAGTGCCTCACTAAGTAGCTGAGGCTGGCCTCGAACCCGTATCCTCTGGTCTCAGCCTCCCGAATGCTGGGATTACAAGCATGCGCCACCACGCCCTGCTGGGGAACAGTTCTGGTGGATGCAGGAGCAGGTTTTCCAGGAAACTGAAAAGACTCAGAGACAAAATCTCAACGTAGATGTTTTGGGGAAAGGAAAAAAGAGAGTGTTGGTAGAAAAGGAGGAAGAGCTTAGTAATCACACGACATTGGCAAGGACAAGTAGCAGGGAGGCTGGTGTGACACCAGCAGCTAAATCAGTGGCAGTGGCCAGTGAAATGGGCTTGCAGGAAGGGACCCCAGGATAGGTGAAAGACAGTGATATGTCTGCAGCTTGGCCCAAGGCCAATCCGCTCTGCCCTCCTCTCTCAAGGATGTGGTCTTCAGACAAAAAAAAAAAAGGTAGAACAGAGTGTGTGAAAGGGGAGTTGCAACCAAAGTTAATTTAATAGTGAGAATCAGACCAAAGGAATTCTATTGCAGAGACTAAACGAGCTAGATCTGTAAGAAATTGTTATCAACTATCTAGGAGAAACTAGAAAATCATGCTGTCCAGCAGATTGGAGGATTGGTCCAGGTGGAGCCTCGGTGTGAACTAGCAACAGGCGCCCCTTCCTCAAGATACATCACTCCCATCTGTTAGAAAATTATCATAATATATTGATATTGTTAAAATAGTCATCTGCCAGAACAGCTTTACAATATTCAACACTCAAGTCTCAATATCTACTCTGTACCTGGTCTCTCCTGCTATGGAGAACCGCATACCCTGCAAGATGCCTCTGACTTTCAGGGCAGGAAAAAGTGGACTATAGAAATGATAGAACAGGAACATGATAGAGAATACTGGTGTACTCTACTCAGCAATGTTTGGATTACTGCATTGTAGCTGTAAGCTAGTGAGGTGAAGCTGGAGGAGGTGGATCACTGGGGGTGTGGCGTTGGGGACTAGTATTAAAGATCTGAATTGTTCTTCTGGTAATCTCTGCCATTCTGGGTTTATGAGATCTGTTATTGAGGGGTTGTGGTGGCTCATTGTTTCTTTGCTATTTTTCCTTCCTATGGTTCCCCTGTTCTTAAATTTATATCTTTGCTGCTCTTGCAAGTTTTCTCTCCAATCTCTGCAGTGGAGGTTTAGAGGTGTCTGCTGGTATATACAGGGACAGGTTGTGTTCAGTGGTGAAGGTGAGAAGGGTGAGAAGTCACAGCAAGAATAGGGTAAAGTGGAGGGTATGGTCCAGTGGAATAAGAGGTTGAGTGTGTTAAGGTGATATATGGTAAAGATTAGAGATGGTAGATATGTCAGGGGATTCTGGTAGTCAATGTAGAGTTTTGAGTGTGGTAGTATGAGATGGTCTTGATATGAGACAGGGAAAAAAGGAAAAAGGAAAGAGAGGAGGAAAAGTGTTGAGGAGAAGAATATAGATGGGAGAGAGGGAGGGAAGTGTGTAAAAAGGGATAAGGAGGAGATTCAACAAACTAAGCAAGAAATAACAAAACAACCAATCATCCAAAATAAATAAATCAAGGCAAAATGAAAACAGAGTAAAAACAGATAAAACATAACACCAAAAACAAAAAAACAAACCCCTCCCCCAAACCAAAAAACAACAATAGCAACAAGAAACAAAAACAAAAACTCTGCTAGTTTAAATTTTCAAGTGTGTCTCCAGCATTTTTATTTGCTTTGTCAGTGCAGGCAGGGGGTTCCACTGATGCCTCTCCCACTGCAAGTTTGTGTCTCTGAGCTCTCCAAAGGGCCTGTCTGTGTCTCTCTCTGCCTTTGCTGGTGGCGGGAGTGCAGTCTAAATGCTGGGCATTTTCAGTGTGCCTGGAAGGTCTCTATGCCCTGTGTGCACTGGGTTCTTCCTGCACTTCTGTTCCTATCTAATCACTAGAAAGGTGGGTGACTGAGTCTGTCCTTTGTATAGGGGCTCCCGCATCTCGGGGGTGTGATTTAAGTTACAGGTCCCTGCTGCTCTTGCTCTGGTGGGAGGGGTGAGCTGGGTGACCTCGGTGCAGGCTAAAGATGGTAGTCCCAGGTCTTCTTGATTGCTGTTGATCCTGCGGGGATATGTCACCTGATTATGGTGTGCAGTTCTGTAGTTTCTTACTCCACTTCTGGTCGCTGGGGACACAGGAGGTCTTTGAAGGTCTGGGTAGCTGGCAAAATGGTGGCTTGCAAAATGGCGGCCGCTAGTTCGCGGTGCAAGCCAGCTCCCTTGTTCTCCCTGGGTTCTGTTTAGCTGCTTTCATTGCTTTGTTCACTCTTTTGCTGCTTTGCTGTTCTTTCCTTCCATCAAGAAGCTGCATTTGCGGCAGTTTTGATTCAAGCTCTGCGGTGCAGTTGATCGCTGCTCTGGCTCTGGAGGGAGAGGTGAGCTGAGGTGGTCCCATGGGGGCTTACACTGGTCGTCCCACAAATTCCGGTTGCTGTGGAAGGTGCGGGGATCTGCTGCCTGGTTAGGATGTGGACTTCTGGAGTCGCTTACTCCACGCCTGGTCACTGAGTCCACAGCGGTGTTAGTGGACCCCCGTATTGGTCTGGCTGCCATGGCTCCACGGCTTGGGGCCGCTGCCATGCGGACAGGCTCCTTTGCTCTCCCTGGTTGGCTTTCTGGGATCTCTTTAGTTGTAGTTCAAATTTCACTTTTTTGTTGCTTTTTTTCTTCCATCAAGAAGCTGCTTTTATGGCAGATTTGATTCGAGCTCACAGCGCCTGAGGAGAGGTGTTTCACTTAGACGCCATCTGAATCCTACCTAAATGCTCTAAGAGTCGGCGTTGGGGACTATATCTGTTCTCAATCTTCTCTCTCCCTCCCTTCTTTCCAGATGCCAGGAGCTGAGTAGCTTTTTTCTGCCATGCCCTTCTATCATGATGCTTCTGCCTTAAAGCCTGGGCAGAACCTCTGAAACCACGAGCCAAAACAACAAAACAAACCTTCTCTCCTCCAAGTGGTTCTTGTTGGGTATTTTGGCCACAGAGACGAAAAAACTAACATAGTGCATGGTGCCCTCGGCTGGGGTGAAGTGCTGAGGTATTCTTAAGTATGATTCTTCTTGGAAAATAAAACTTTCAGATGGAGGGCAATAGTTTCAAAAGGCTGTAAATTGGAAAGATTAATATGCAATATTTGTAAGATAGTGGAGCAGAACTAGGGCCAATGGACAGAAGCTCCAGGAGTCAGGGCTATTCTTGGGGGAAAGGATTATTTTGGAAGCTCTCTGTTGCTAAAGGGTACAAACAGGTTAGTTTTTTTTTTTTTTTTTTTGAAAGAATTATGCTTCAGAAAAAAAAATTACAATTTAAACCCTTAATATCCCCCCCTCCACTCCTTAAAATATTGGAGTTGGTGGTTCCAATCTGTGGCCAGTGTAAACTGCGGTTCTAGCCTGGCAGGTCTCCCAGCCGCTCTGCTTCACTTTCTTCCACTTAGACTTACCAGCAAGCTGCAGGCATGGCGTGGACTGGCTGTGCTTCCGAGTCTCTTGTTTCGATTGAAGCAAACGTCACATAACATGAAGTCAATCATTTTAGCGTGAACAATTTGGTGGCATTTAGTACTTTCACAGTGTCGTGCAACCTCCACCTCTATCTAGTTCAGAACATTTCCATCACCTCAAAAGGAAGCCCTTAAGTAATTGCCCTCTTAAATCTGTAAATCTACAACAGTTTTTCCTCTACAACCTTTGGCATGCCATTTATTTGTGAAAGAAATACTTCAGTCATTTCTCCTTTTGGATTTACTACATCATCCTGGATTTGGCTAGTTGCTTCTTATGGTTTTTTAACTTTCTTTTCTTGTCCTTTATCTCCTTTATTTTATGTAGACTGGTAGTTATGTCTGAAGACGTGGTTAGATTCAAGCTCAGTTAAGCTGGTGAGAAGGATTCATAGATCATGTCTTATAGCTCCTATGCCTCACATGGATGTATGGTGACCTGTCTTCCCAATTTTTGTGTGCTTCTGAGATGATCAATGAGTTCAAGAGCTATTCATTATATGTTTTCCCACCAACTTTTTATTCAGTGATTTTAGCATATTTTAGCAGTGATTGCCTAGATTCATTATTCCACTAGAGATTTCTAGTGAAATCTAGAAATGAGAGTATTTCTATCATTCCTTCTGCCTGCATTACCTAGAATTTTCCCATAAAAAACACTTAGTCATCACTTTGTTACCATGAAATACAGCTTACAAAAGGAAAGTAGGATAAATGCTTCATTCTTGCCCGTCATTAAGTTTCAGAATAGTGAGTTGATAGGCGGGCACGGTGGCAGGTTCAGGGCCAGCTTCAGCTACTTAGTGAGACCCTCCACAACTTAGTGAGGCCCTGTTTCAAAATAAAGAATAAAAGTAGGGCTGGGAGTATAGCCCAGAAGTAGAATGCCCCTGGATCCAATCCCCAGTACCACACACACACACACACACACACAAAAAAAAAAGTGAGTTGATGTTCTCCTAGAAATATCCAAGAAATGATAAATGTACATCATGATTATTAATTATTGCCAAGTGCAGCATAACCCAGATAGCACTCTCAGATGGTTTTATTATTTCTTTAATTCTTTAACAGATACTTCCTGTAGTGACTCAATCTTTATTCGCCGCATTTCCACTGTTTATTCTGACTCGGACAGCTGTGGGTTTGAGCTCTGGAATGCCTGTGGCTCCACCACTTCCCAGGTGTGTGACCTCAACTATGCCAGCAAACTTCTCTGAGCTTCTCTTTTTTCTTTGTACAATACAGGATAATCATATTTGCTTTGAGTGCCGTTGTGCGTGTTAAATGGGATGATGTGGGTTAAGGTGCTTAACCCAGAGCCTGGTACCTAGCAAGGGTTAGAAAAAGGAGAATGGTTACAGGAG
The DNA here is from genome assembly GCA_004027655.1 of Graphiurus murinus. NCBI lineage: Eukaryota > Metazoa > Chordata > Mammalia > Rodentia > Gliridae > Graphiurus > Graphiurus murinus. Next base: position 9,354 of record PVLC010036062.1, read on the forward strand.
CCCTCTTGATATAGACTTTCACCCCCTCTGTCCATCCAGATGCACAAGAAATCCTGCCAAGTGTCAACGCTTCCTCCCCACCAGTCACGAGGGGATTAGGCTTGCTCACTCCTGGGTCAGAATTCAGCTGTAGCATCATCTCAGGCAGCTGAGTCCTCTCAACCTGCTTGCAGAGAGCTCGCTTTCCCCTTGCTGTGCTCGCCGATAGTAATTCTTAATGTGAAAGTTGTTTACAATAGATGTACCTTTCTTTAAACATGAGTTTTGTGCTTAAAGCTGAGAAACTTTTCTGAGGGTGGCACTACCCGTGGCCCCTCTGACTCACTCTCCATGCTCTGTCCTGCTCCATCTAGGCGGCTGTGCATCTGGACATGTCAGAGGGCTTCCTCACCCTGGGGCTTCTGGCTGGTTTGGCTGAGGAAAGGCATAGACAGGGGACCCAGAGGAAGGTGGTGGGTTTTTCTCCACAGCTCCCTCCCTGCAGGTCACTGTGGGCTGGCAGCCGGTCTGCTCCAGGCTGAGCTCCTGTGTGGCAGCCCTCTCCCTGCACTCTCTCTAGTCTCCACTCATGAGGCCTGGGGAGCGAAGAGCTCACCCGCATTGCAAACCACAGGATGTGGGCAATCTGAGGTTGCTTTTCCTAAATCCTCCCCTTGACTTTGTAAATAGCACTTTTATTAAACTCTGCTTAAAATTCCCACTGTAAGCGTATCCTCTGTGTGTTCCTGAGTGTTACCTACAAAGTTGTTTATCTTAGTCAAAGATCAGAAACAACCTAGAAGAACCATAGATGAGAAGGGAGTAGTTTGCGCAATTGCAGTATAGCTGTAAGATACAGTAATAGGTAGCCATCTGCAATCCGGCTTTGAAAAAATACTTAATGACAAATATTTAGTGACAAGTGCTCATAGTCTAATATACTTTGAGGATTATCCAAGTTTGTAAAACGAAGTACATGACTATGTCTGTGAACACATAGAGGAATGTGCTAACATCTAATTGATGTTAGTTCTCTATAGGATTGTGGCCAAGTTTAACTTAATTCATGCTTCTTATGTTTCTAAAATTAAAAAAAAAAAAAAAACCCGAAAAGGTTGCATTTTGTAAAGAAACAATCAGCATATTTCATTATTTTTATATTATTTGAATCAATTTGTGCTTAAAAGTCATAATAAGTCAACTATAACAGTACCAAAAGACACTTTAGGCAGATGTTTCTTTGTGTTTGTATATTTTATGCTGTCTGAGATTTACTTCAAATTATTTTAGCATAGATATGAGTGTGTCATCTGGGTATGTGTGTGTTAGACTGAGCTATCCTCTATCAATCATCAATTTACAGGGGTGATCCGCTAGCATTTAATCAAAAACATGATACTCCAGAGGTGGTTGCAGCTTTCACAAGTTGCCTACATCTCAATTGTCATCAGAAACTTCGTTAATTAACATGACGACAGTCAGAAATCGGTTTTCATGGGTGAAATATATGTCTTGATAATTGGCATAACAGATGTCATCTGATTGAAATGAAAAGTGGATTAGCTATAGTGTTTAAGAGACAGCCACCACCCTAGCATTCCATAGCACCTGAAACTTGACCCCTGAGTGGTTCTGAGTTGAGCCACAGAGGGAGAGAAGCCTGGTTGCTTTCTGTGGGCAGTCAGGGTGACAGAATCCTGCCTCTGGACTATCGTGAGATCTGTCTCTGGCTAATCTTCCCTGCAAGGTAGGTTTAAAGCACCCAAAAAACAAAAGAGCTTGTATGATCTGTTTTGTGCCTACTTACTAATAATAGTTTGTTTAGATGACATTCATATGTGTGGCAGGATTTGGTATGAGACCTGCTTTCACAAAAACTGGATAGCTAGATTGTGGGGGAGTAGTTCACTGCTATCCCCCAAACTTTTTGGCCAAGGTAATGAAACTGAGAGTATTGGATGACCAATGTACTTTAAGTCCACTTGCAATGTAGAGTATTTGACTAAAGCTAAGATACATTCTGGCGCGGTGTGTGAAGACTATAAATTGCAAAAGAGCTACTTGAGGATTGCATAAGGATGAGAAGCACCCTTTGGCCAGTTAAAAAATCGCTGAGGGGTGTGCCCCAGAAATGAGATGGTTACGATAAGCCCCAGGGTTAATCCATTGTTGCCCGTTGTGCCCTGTGACTTGGTGAGTTCCTGGTGCTCCCCTGCTCCTAAGACCTGCATGTTGCAGGTGGAGCACAAGGCAGGTCAGAGCTGGAGGGGGACAGAGGCTTCCCAGAAGGTGGCACAACTGGACAAGGATGGCGGACCCTCCCAGGTCAGAGGAGGAGGAGAATGTCTGCGAAAATAATTGCAGGACTGAAAGGGGAAATGTAGCCCCATTTGGAAGCTCCTTGAGTGTCTCTAGGAGACATCGCAGAGAAGTAAGCCACCCAAAGCTTCGATGCCTCCTGGGATTAAGGAATAAAGTGTGAGCAATGGTGGCCGTGTTGAATGTGTTTGCAGACTGAGCCTGCTTAGGATTTCTCACTGTTGTCTGTGGTCTTGCAATTCTTATAATAAGCATTGTATATGAGGTCACATATAGGTAATCTTTTTATTTACTCAAACTATGTCTTTGTTCTGAAACTATTGAGATAGCTGAATAATATTGCCTATATCTGATGCTCTATTTTATAGGCTAGCTCATCCTGGCCAACCTTTTAGGTCCATTTCTTTCCCCAAAGACATCATGTGATGAGTTTATTGAAAGAACTGACTTTACTCTTTCTCACTACTGTCCCTTTACACTTCTCTGCTGACTGATCCTTCCCTGACCTGGAATGAAACTTTGCACAGCTCCCATAAGCCTTTGCAGTCACTCTCCGGTATTAACACATGCTCCAGGTTCCAGGCACGAGGTCCAGTGCTGTGGAGTAGCAAACCTCAACCTTTCACCCCATTTAAATTCTCTCTGCTCCCACAGCTCGGACCTGAGCCAGACGGGAGGCCAGCAGCAGGGAAAAGAGGTGGGGTTGGATTCTTCACTGTTTTCTCCTTCTTCTGCTCTTTCTCCTCTGCTGTGCTGCTCTGGCTTCTTAGGGGTGAAACTAGAAAGCAGGAGAGGGAGTCGGGTGTGGTGGCGCCCACTTATAATCTTAGTGCTTGGAAGGCTGAGACAGGAGGATTGCAGGTTCCAGGGCAGCCTCAGCAAGTAGTGAGACTCATTTTAAAAATAAAAATGGGGCTGGGGGTGTAGCTCGGAAGTAGAATGTTCCTGGGTTCAATCCCCAGTGCCACATAAACAAACAAACAAACAAACAAACAAGTAAATAAATAAAATAAGATAAAAGAAAGCAGGAGAGGGTAAGGGGCAGACACTGCCTTCCTGGGCATGGTGGTTGTAATTGCACCTATTCCCTCTGGGTGGCGCCAGTGGGCAAATGCCAATCCCTTTTCTCCAGGACTCTCTTGGCTTCCTTGGAGATTTCTTTGCTGGGCTGCTGCTACAGTTCCCTAATGCGGCATGTTCCTAGCCAGCCTCTGGCCTCAGTAGCTCCCCTACACCATCTCTTTCTTGGTGGTTGACTTTGTCACTCCAGGTGACCTGAGTCCTCCTCCCTTGGGAGGGATCCATATCTAACACCCAGTAAGCACATGCGTGCCTTTGCCCTTCCACACTGTCCAAGAGCCAGTCATCCTCAGTGCAGCAATCTCCCTCTGTTGCCCACAGCCCCTCTGGCCCACCAGCAGAGCACATTGGGGTAGTTTTGGGTTATGGGGCAGCTCTGGATTCAATCTTCCAGTCTCCTCCAGAGTTAAACCTATGAAACTCTCCCCGAACCTAAACTCAGCCTCATATAGCTTAAAATGAGATCAGCTTTCTACTTCCTTCCCATTCCCCCATAGCACAAGAGACTTTTCTAAAGAACTCCCCACCTCTCTCTGCGACAGATCTCCAAGCTGGCCCCGAGGTGATTAGCAAAGGGCTGCAAAGCCTGCTTCACATTCTTGCACATCCTATGAAGGTGGTCCTGCCCCATTGTTCTTAGCCGAAACTCTGATGAAAGGGAACGGCATTCTTTAACTCCCGTGACTAACCGCACACACTCATTTGGAGACAGTTCTGTTGAGAAGTAAACATCCCAGAGGAGTCGGGATGATGAAGAGTCTACTACGGAGGAAGTGGGTGGTAATGTCTGTCAAAACCCACCAGGCCAGCATCACCACATTCTCTGTGATTCATGGGGAAGAATTTGGAGATTTAAACACATTAAATATGCAGGGTTATTTAGATCTCCCTAGAGATCTCCATTTTGCATCGATTGGCAAATAGTTTCTGTTAACATTCTAAATGAAATAGAGTGATACTCACCATTTCTCTGTCTGAGGGCACTCACCAAATGGTCTTTGCAGGACTGTGACCTAATGGCAGGGTTTTCATGGAGGGTCAATATAATAAGCAACCCTATACAAGTTCCTTTGAGCTATATAGAGATCTCAACTATAGCTAATAAAGCATTAATGGAGAAATAACTAACTAGCTTTAATCTTCCTATAGATATCAATATTGCAAGATCAAGCTGGCAGTTCCGGAGACCTAATGTAGAATACAGAAACACCAATGTTGCTTTACAACTCCTATGAAACACGAAAACACAGTATAAGAAGACACAAAACTGAAAACTGGAACATTTCAGGTGATTGTTCTGCCTTATTTTGGGACAAATCCTATTACAAGTAGACAGTAAGACAGTTTTTTCTGGAACTTGTGGTAATTGTCTGAGTCAGAATGAAAGGAGGAACAAGTGCGAATATTTATTTTATTTTATTTATTTATTTTTTCTTTCTTTCTTTTTGCAGTACTGGGGATTGAACTCAGGGGCATTCTACCTTCGAGCTATACCCCCAGCCCTATTTTTTATTCTTTATTTTGAAACCAGGTCACACTAAGTTGCGGAGTGCCTCACTAGGTAGCTGAGGCTGGCCAAGAACCCGGATCCTCTGGTCTCAGCCTCCCGAATGCTGGGATTACAAGCATGTGCCACCACGCCCGGCTGAGAATATTTATTTTAAATGTCAAGAACAAGAATAAGCAACTTTAATAGCAGCAGAAGGAAGCCTTTGGCTGAAACATTCCCCCTGTCTGCTAGCTCCCCTCAAAATCTTCACAGACAGCCAGGTACAGTGGCACACAACTATAATCCCAGTACTTGGGAGGCAGAGACAGGAGGATCATAGGTTCAAGGACAGCCTCAGCAACTCAGAGAGGCCCTTAGCAACTTAGTGAGATCCTGTTTAAATAAATAAATAAAAAGGACTTGGGATACAGTCTTGAAGGTAGAATGCTCCTGGGTTCAATCTCCAGTACAAAAACAAAACAAAACAAAACAAAAAATACAAAAGAAAAAACTTCACAGACTAGAACACTGTTTCCTAACTTTTTATTTATTATAGTTCCATTAGGAGCTTATTTACACTTATTTTTCCTAATCTCCCCTCACGAAATTCCAACACCACAGATGTATCTGTTTATGTACTGTATATATTTCTATGTTTAAAAGAATAAGCCGGGCATTGTGGCATGTGCTTGTAATCCCAGCATTTGGGAGGCTGAGACCGGAGGATTCAGGTTCTCGGCCAGCCTCAGCTACCTACTGAGGCACTGCACAACTTAGTGAGACCCTGTTTCAAAATAAAGAATAAAAAAAAAAAAATAGGGCTGGGGTATAACTCGGAGGTAGAATGCCTCTGAGTTCAATCCCCAGTACTGCAAAAAAGAAAAAAAAAAATAATATTTCCTTCACTCCCTGGTGAAATTTCCTAGGGCTGCCATAATAAAGTATTTTGAACTGGGAGGCTTCTATAGTTTGAATGTGTCCCCCCAAAGTTCATGTGTTGGAAATGTAGTCCCCAAATCCATATGTTGATAGTGTTTGGAGGTGGGGCCTTTGGGAGGCAATAAAAGATTAGATGAGGTGGGGGATGGTACACGCCTATAATCCAAGTACTTGGGAGGTGGAGACAGGAGGATGGCAGGTTTGAGGCCAGCATGTGGTAACCTAGGGAGACCCTGTTTCAGAATAAAGAGTAAAAAGGGCTGGTGGTGTAGCTCAGAGGTATAACACCCTTGGGTTCAATCCTCAGTTACACACACACACACACACACACACACACACACACACACACACACACATGGCCATGAATATGGGCTCCCACATGGAATTAGTAGCTTTTTTTAATTTTTATTTTTTATTGGTGCATTGCAATCATACATCTCGGTGAAGCTCAGGGTGCTAGAGCCATACGTGCACACAGAATTAGTGGCCTTCTATGAAGAGGCAGAGAGCCGGGAGCTAGCATGCTTGTGCTGTCTTGCCATGTGAAGCAGCCAAAAGGCCTGGCCGGTTGGGACCCTCTGTCTTGAACTTCCCAGCCTCCAGAACTGTAAGAAGTAAGCCACTGTTCTTTAGCAATTTCCCAGCCCCAGGCATTTCTTTAAGCAGAAGAAGGCAGTGGCTTAAAGCCACACAGATTTATTCTCACACATCTAGAGGCCTGAATTCTGCAGCCAGAGTGTCAGCAGGCCACGCTCCCTCTGAAGGCTCGGGGGGGACGGGGGGGCACATCTCTGATGGCTCCAGGAATTCCTTGGCTGGTGACTGCCTCACTCCAACCTCTGCCTCCATC
>PVLC010036063.1:0-15993 GCA_004027655.1 Graphiurus murinus
TTTTTTTTTTTTTTTGCGGTACTGGGGATTGAACTCAGGGGCATTCTACCTCCGAGCTACACCCCCAGCCCTATTTTTTATTCTTTATTTTGAAACCGAGTCTCACTAAGTTGCGGAGTGCCTCACTAGGTAGCTGAGGCTGGCCATGAACCCGGATCCTCTGGTCTCAGCCTCCCGAATGCTGGGATTACAAGCGTGCGCCACCACGCCCGGCTTATTGGTGCATTTTAATCATACATCTTTGTGAGGTACAAACTGGTAGAGGCATACATGCACACTTCACTCATTTAAATCTTCACCAATCCTCGCCCCATTCCCTCCCCCTCCATCCTTCTCATGTTCAGTTTAGTGATTGACATTGATATCTTTGTGGATTAGCATGTTTCCCTCCCCAACAATCACCTTCAATTTGATTGCCTTCTTTGCTCATTTAAAGTTTCTCCTTCTTCATCTATGTTATACCTCCTATGAGCCATTTTCTCCCTAGCTTCCGCATATTAGGGAGAGCATATGATGTTTTACTTTTAGTGACTGACTAATCTCACTTAGCATAATGTTTTCCAGTTCCATCCATTTCTCTGCAAATGATATGATTTTGTTCTTTATGGCTGAGTAAAATTCCATTGTGTACATTTCCCACAGTTTTGTAATCCATTCATCTGTTGATGAACATCTTGGCTGGTTCCATAGATTGGCAATTGTGAATTTTGCAGTTATTAACATGTGTATTAGTTTGGTTTCCATTCTTTTGGGTAGATATCCAGAAGAGATATTGCTGTATCATATGGTATCTTCATTTCCATTAATCCAAGGATCCTCCATATTATTTTCCAAAGTGGTTGCACTAATCTGCAATCCCACCAATAATGTATTAGGGTTCCTACTTCTCCACACCTTTGCCAGTAGCTGTTGTTGTGTTTTTAATGATTGCCATTATAATTGGGGTTAGGTGAAATCTCAGAGTAGTTTTGATTTTCATCTCTTTGATTGCTAATTATGTTGAACATTTTTTATACATTTATTGCCCATTTGCATTTCTGATTTGTGAAGTATCTATTGAGTTCACTTGCCCATATTTTGATTGGTTTATTTGTTTTCTTAGTGGTGAGTTTCTTGGGTTCCTTGTATATCCTAGATATTAGTCTCCTATCAGAGGAGTAATTGGGAAAAGTTTTCTCCCATTCTGTTGGATCTCTGTTGAGGTTCTTGATAGTTTCCTTTACTGCACAGAAGCTTTTCAGTTTAATGCAACCTCATGTATTGATCTTCCTTTGAGTTGCTTATGCCTTTGTGGTCTTATTGAGAAAGTTTTTACCTATGCCTATGTGTTGTAGTGTTGGACCTATGTCCTCTTCATGTAGCTATAAGGTCTCTGGCCTAACTTCCAGGTCTTTTATCCCTCTTGAATTGACTCTTGTGCAGGGTGAGAAAGTGGGGGTTATTTCCATTTTTCTGCATATAGTTAACCAGTTTTGATACCATTTGATGAAGATGTTATCGTTTTCCCAGTGTATGTTTTTGGCTCCTTTGTCAAAAATCAATTGGTTGTAAGTGTGTGGATTTGTTTCTGAGTCTTCTACTCCATTTGTCTATCTGTCTGTTTTTGTGCCAGTACCATGCTGTTTTTATTACTATGGCTTTGTAGTATATTTTAAAGTCAGGTATTGTGATGCCTCCTACGTTGTTCCTGTTTCTGAGAACTACTTTGGCTATTCTGGGCTTTTTATTGTTCCAAATGAATTTAATGACTGATTTTTCTATGTCTACAAGGAATGATCTTGGTAGTTTAATGGTTATCACATTGAATCTGTATATCACTTTTGGGAGAATGGCCATTTTGATGATATTTATTTTGCCTATCCAAGAATATGGGAGACCTTTCCATCTTCTAAGCTCTTCTTCAATTTCTTTTTTCAATGTTTTACAATTTTCCTTGTAGAAGTCTTTTACCTCCTTGTTTAGGTTTATTCCTGGATATTTTATATTTCGGGGGATATCATGAGTGGAATTGTATTCTGGATTTCTTTTTCAGGGGATTTATGGTTGGCATATAGAAAAACTTCTCATTTTTTAAGTTTGATTTTTTTATCCAGACACTTTGCTTTATTTGTTAATCAGTTCTATGAGCCTTTTGGTTGAGTTTGTTGGGTCTTCTAAGTATAATATCTTGTCATCTGCAAATAGGGACAGTTTTAATTCTCTTCCTATTTGTACTCCTTTTATTTCTTTCTCTTGTCTTATTGCTCTGGCTAGAGTCTCAAGTACTATACTGAAATGAAATGGTAATAATGAACATCCTTGTCTTGTTCCTATTTTTAGTGGGAATTCTCACAGTTTTTCCCCATTTAATATGATGTTCTCTGTAGGCCTATTGTATATTGCCTTTATGATGTTGAAGTATGTTCCTTCTATTCTGATTCTCTGCAGTGCTTTTGGCATGAATATGTGTTGGATTTTATAGAATGCTTTTTCACCATCTGTTCAAATGATCTTGTGATTTTTTACTTTGTTTCTGTTTATGTGGTGAATTACATGGATTTTTTTTTCCATATGTTGAACTAACCCTGTATCCCTGGGATGAACCAGCTTGGTCATGGTGCATAAATTTCTTGATGTGGTTTTGAATGTGTGTTGTGAATATTTTGTTTAGCTGTTTTGTGTCCATGTTCATCAATGAGATAGGCCTATAGTTTTCTTTTCTTCAGTTGTCTATATTTGGCTTTGGTATTAATGTGATGTTGGTTTCATAAAACGTATTTGGTAGGGTCCTGTTTCTTTCTATTTCATGGAGTAGATTGAGTAGTATTGAGATTAGTTCTTCTATAAAGGTTATATAAAATTCTCTTGGAAAACCATTTGGTCCTGGGCTTTCATTTGCTGGTAAACTCTTTATTGCTGCTTCATTCTCTTTGATCGCTATTGGTTGTATTTTTTGACTTAATTTAGGAAGGTTGTATGTGTCTAGAAATTTGTCAAATTCTTCTAGATTTTCCATCTTGTTGGAGTATAATTTTTCAAAGTAGTTTCTGATGATCTCTGGATTTCCACACTGTCAGTGGTAATATCACCTTTTTAATCTCTCATTTTGATAATTCGAGTTGATTCTCTCTTTCTTTTGGTTAGGTTGGCTAGTGCTTTATCTATCTTGTTTATTTTTTCAAGAAACCAGCTTTTGGTTTTGTTGATATTCTGTATTTTTTTTATTCTCTAATTCATTAATTTTTGCTCTGATTTTAATAATTTTCTGTCTTCTACTGGCTTTGGGGTTATACTGTTCCTGTTTTTCAAGGGCTTTGAGATGTGTCATTAGGTTGCTTATTTGATGATTTTCTTTTCTTTTTATATGGGCACTCAGGGCTATGAATTTTCTTCTTAGTACTACCATCAATGTTTCCCAGAGGTTTTAATATGTTGTGTCTCTGTTTTCATTTGTTTCTAGGAATTTATTAATTTTTACCTTTACTTCTGTGACCCATTCCTCTTTCGGCAGTGTGGTGTTCAGTCTCCACGTGTTTATGTGGTTACTTTGGGTCTTTTAATAGTTGATTTCTAGTTTTATTCCATTGTGGGGATTATGTCACAGTTTTTTAATTTCTGTATGTGTCTAATAGGTCCATTTGGTTTATGGTGTTCTTTAGGTCTGAGGCATCTTTACTGATCTTTTGTCTAGAAGATCAGTCTAGTGATGTGAGAGGAGTGTTGAAGTATTCTGGTATTATTGTATTGGGATCTATGTGTGACTTTATATCATGAAGAGTTTGTTTCATGAGAGTGGCTGCTCCTATGTTTAAAGCATAAATGTTGACTATTGTTATTTCCTCTTGTTTCATTTTTTCCTTTTACCAGTAAAAAACAACCTGCTTTGTCTCTTCTTATAAGCTTAGGCTTGAAGTTTAATTGTCTGATATCATAGTTGCTACTCTTGCTTGTCTTTGAATTCCACTGGCATAGATTGCCCTTGCTCCAGTGTTTCACTTTTAGTTTGTGAGTATCTTTACTTGTAAGGTGTGCTTTTTTAAAGGCAGCAGCATATCAATGGATACTGGTTTTTAATATATTTGGCCACCTTATGTCTTTTTACTGGGGAGTTGAGGTCACTTATATTTAATGGCTTCTTTTTGATTTCTGCTCAGGGTGTCAAATTCTTTGTTTATTTGTTCTTTTTTTTATTTCAGGCTTTCTTTTTGGAAATCCTGTATTATTTCTATTATTAAAGATCTGGATTGTTCTTCTGGTAATCTCTGCAATTATGTGTTGGTGGGTTCTGTTATTGTGGGGCTGTGGAAGTTCATTATTTCTTTGCTAGTCTTCCTTCCATGATTTCCAGTTTCTTAAGTTTATCTCTTTGCTGCTTTCGCTAGCTTTCTTTCAATATATAGGTTTCTTTTTTCTATTTTCTTTCTCTAAATAGTATCTTATACTGAGTTGTGTTACTCTGGGGCTTCTTCTGCCCACTGCAATGGTGACATTGATGGGTTTCAGGTGTTGAGGTATGGAGTCTCTCTGTTGCTTCTGTTATGCAATTCTGTTCAGAGGCGTGAGGAAAACAGTTTGTTTGGGTCCTTTGCATTTTTGAGCCTCCATGTGGCAGGTGTTGAGTTATTTCTTCCATCAGCTGTGGTAAGTTTATGCTTGGTGTCTGGTAGTACTTTCTAGAGGTTCACCTCGCTCGTCCAATCTCAGCAGTAGTTACTTAGAGGTGTCAGCTGGTATATACAAGGGCAAGTTGTGATGTATTCAATAGTAAAGGTTGGATGAGGGGGGAGAAGCCACAGTGATGGGTGCAAGAATAGGGTAAACTAGAGGATATGCTCAAGGAGAATGAGAGTTTGAGTGTAATAAGGTAATACATGGATGGTAGAGATTAGAGATAGTGAATATGTGGGGGGATCCTAGTTGTCAATACAGAGTGTTTAGGTGTAGTGATATGAAATTGATTTAATATAGGACAAAAAGAAAGAAGAAAAGAGAAAAAAAGTATTGAAGAGAAGAATATAGATAGGAAAGAGGGGGGAGCTTGTAAAAGGGAGGGGGAAGAGAGCAGATAAACAAACAAAAAATAACAAAAGGACCAACCATACAGCCCAACAAACAAAAATATAAAACAAAGCAGTACAAATAAAAAAAATACAACAAGAAAAAAAAAACCTGCAAATATACAAGTTCAGAGCAGACTTTGCCTCTGCAGTCCTCATCCTCTGTCTGGATATTTTCAGCTGTCTAATGTCTAGTCACTATAGTAGTTTTCGAGCATGGTCCAAGGGATCTTAATTGTTCAGTGGCCTATATTACTGATGTCAATTTGCAGATCCACTTTTGAGTTTCCTGCAATAATTATGACCTTGGCCTAATGTCTCTTTCTATCCATCTAGGCACCAAATGCTTCTGGTGTCTCTCATATTGAACACTTGATTCTCTGAGCTCTCCATATGGCCTGTCCCTCTGCCACACTCTGTCTAGACAGGTGTCACTGTGGCTGCACCCAGTGAATCCTAGGGCTCCATGCTTTCCACAGGCCCTGTGTCTGTGTTTCTCTCTCTGCCTATGCAGGTGGCAGGTATCTAGTATACTCATGGTGCATTCCCTTGGGGCCCTGTAATGTCTTTGTGACCTGTATACTCTGGGCTTCTCCTATGTTTCTGCTTCTATCCAGCCACTACAGGAGTGAACTACAGAGTTTCAACCCTGGTGAGACTATCATTTGCCATAGGAGCCCCCGTGGCTGCACTCTTAACTTACAGTTGGGTGCTGTTCTGGCTATGGAGGGAGAGGTGAATTGAGATGCTGCTGCTGCAGATTCAAGCTGGGCATCAGGGTTTGAGGCTCTGCTGAATGTGTGGAAGATGGCTGCTTGGTTAGGATGTGGAGATCTGTAACCACTTACTCCATATCTAGTTGCTGGCTTTGTAGGAGGTCTTTAGATGTTGCTGTGCTATTTGTCCTGGCACTGTTCTAGCTGGTTAAGATGACTCTCCTGGCTGCCAGTGCCCATTCCTGGTGGGCTCTCGAGACCCTTTCCTTTTCCCTGTTTTGCTTTCTGGGGTTTTTTTTTCCCACCACAGTTCAATTTATTATTGCTTTGTTCAATTTTCTGTTGTTTTTTTCTTCTATCAAGAAGCTGCTTTTACAGCAATTGTGTTTTGAGTTTTATAGCACCTGAGTTGAGCCATTTCATTCAGTTGCCATCTTGCTTATCTCTGGTTTACCCCTTGGTAATCCAGCTTTCTTGTCTCACTTCCCACCTTTAGACAACCACTGATCTATTATCACTAGAGATTATCTTTCACTTTCTAGAATTATACATAAATTAAATTATGTAATTCATCTTCTTCTGTATTTGATTTCTTTCACTCAACCTATTTGCTTCAGATGCATGGTGCTATGTGTATCAATAGTTTCTTCTTTTGTGATGCCGAATAGTACTTCGAATGGATATACCACTATTCATTTAGCCATTCTATTGAGAGATACCTGGGATGTTGGCAGGTGCGGCTATCATAAGATGGAGCTGTTATAAAAAATACAGCTTTTGATTCCCTTGAGTAAATTTCTAAGATTGAATGGATGAGAAATATGTAAACTTAACTTTGTAAGAAACAGCAAAACTGTTTTCAAAAATCATCTTATATGTTTATAGCAGTTAACAAGAAATTTGGTTTCTCTTCATTCTTTCCAATATTTGGTGAGGTCAGACTTCTTTGTGCACTTTTATTAGTGCACTTAGTCACACAGCCCAATGAGCTTCAGAATGATCAGTATATTCATGCATATTGTACATGGTGAACTTCCCATGGTCACTCCTTCCCCTTCCCCATACATAATATTGAGATTGGCATCAGTAGTCTCACATATGTACACAATTTATGTGAAGTATTTTCTTCACTGATTCTCCCTCCCCTCCACCACTACCTTTCCCTAGACCCCCTCCCTTGCTCCCCTGGGGTTTCTCCTGCATTATCTAAAGTCCCTCTTGTATTCTGATTCCTCCTAGCATTTGCATATAAGAAAAAAATATGACCCTTTGCTTTCTGAGACTGGCTAATCTCGTGTTAACATAATGTTCTCCAGGTCCATCCATTTTCCTGAAAATGACATAGTTTTTTCTTCTTTATTGCTGAGTAGAATTCAATTGTGTGTATATAACATAATTTTGTAATCCACTCATCTGTGGATGGACACTTATGTTGGTTCCATGATTTGGCTACTACATATTGTGCTGCTATAAACATGGATATGTATGTATCACTCTAATATTTGGATTTAAATCTTTTGGAAAATATACCCTGGAGCAGTACAGCTGGATCATCTGCTAAATTCATTTCCAGTTTTTTTTTTTTTTTTTTCCAAATCTGAGGATAGAACCCAGCTACCTCTGAGCTACACCCTCAGCTCTATTTTTTATTAATTAAAACAGCATCTCACTAAGTTACAGAAGGCCACACTAAATCATCAAGGCTGGCTGCAAATCTACAATCCTCCTGTCTCAGCCTCCCAAGTACTGGGATTACAAGCATATGCCACCATGCCCGGCTTCATTTCAAGTTTTCTGAGGAATCTCCACACTGATCTCCATAGCAGCTACACTGATTTACAATCCCACCAACAGTGTTTAAGTTCCTATTTCCCCACATCTTCACCAGGATTTATTGCTGTTTGTATTCTTGATGATTGCCATTCTAATTGGGATTAGATTGAATCTCAGTGTAGTTTTGATTTGCATCTCTGATTGCTAAGGTTGTTGAAAATTTATTTTTCATGTATTTACTGACCATTTATATTTCTTCTTTTGTGAAGTGTCTATTCAGTTCAATTGCCCATTTCTTGATTGGGTTATTTGTTTATGTAGTGTTAAGTATTTTAAGTGCTTTGTATATTCTAGATATTAGTCCGCTGTCTGAGGAATAGCTGGAAAAGATCTTCTCCCATTCTGTATTCTCTCTCTTTAGATTATTTATGGTTTCCATCCATAGTAGTAATCAGTATAATTTTAATTTCAAAAAATATATAAATATATATTACCTTGAACAAATGTTTGTTCAATTATTCTGTATAGTTTATTTTTAGGTCAGGTGACTTGTCATTGAGTTTTGCAAGTTTTTCAAATATGTTCTGGATATAAGACTTTACTCAGATATCTGGTTAGCCAATTATTTCTTTCTGTCTGTGGCTTGTCTTTTCATTCGTTTATCAGTCTTTTTTCAAAGACAGGAATTCTTAATTTTGGCACATATAATGTATCTCCTTTTTTCTTTTATGGATCATATTTTTTGGTGTCATATTCAATAAATCTTTCCAAACATGAGCACCAAAAAAGCCCCTCATGTTTCTTCTTAGAAGTTTTGTACATTTAAGATTAGGCCCATTATTTATTTTGAATTGATTTTTGTACATATTGCCACTTATGATCCAGTTTCTTTTGTTCTTTTTTTTCTTTTTTTCTGCATAAGGATATCTAATTGCTGAAATGCCATTTTTGAAAAGACTATTCTTGCTCCATTGAATTATCTTTGTTCCTTTTTCAAAAACCAATTTACCACTTATGTGTGAGTCTATTTCTAGATTCAGTTTCATTACATTGTTCTTTGCCTCTATTCTGATGGCAATACCACATGTCTATATTATTGAACATTTATAATAGGACACAAATTTTGGATTTAAACAGAGAGGGTTCTAAATTTTAGCTATGTCACTTACCTAGTAGTGAAATTTTGGGCAAGATTTATTAAAAACAAAAACAACACAAATATCTCGCAGAGGCTTATTTCTTTATTTTTAAGTTGGAATAATGCTTTTCTTTTCTGGACTGAGTTGAATTTCCTGGCATAATTTAGGAGTTCAATATACTATGGAAAAGACAGATGTTAACTTTCACCTTTTGCTTTGCCGTTCAGAGATGTTTCTGGTACCCCTTATTGCATTGCAGTATATGTGTTGATGAAAGAGAATGATAGGAATCTATTTAAATTTGATTGCTTCTAGCAATGCCCTATAATTAAAAAATATAAAATAAACAATATAAGGTAAAACAAATACAGCTAAAGCACTTACAATGGCTATTATAATACTAGTAGTTTGAAGCTTCTTAATGTCAGGCACTCAAGTTTGACACTGAAAATAGAGACCATGATGTCCAGCAACATAATTCTAGTAGAATCAAAACAAATCTACCATCCAATAGGCCCTTCAGGTACCACGGTCCATCTCAGGAAAAATAGTTGCTCCTAAAATATATTGATCCTTGGAGGCCATTTCAAGAATTGCCTTTTATTTTCCATCAAACCATAGGCTTAGGTCCTTAACTCAATTCTTGCTTCTTGTTCTGTTTTGTAGTAAAATTCTCATCTGGGCACCACTTGCCTGATTCAATACATTTGTGGAGTGTAGTCAGTCACCCCCTGTCAGATCTGAGTGTGCGTAGGAATCACCTAAACATTTTTAATGTCATTTATGTTTTAATAATTCTTTTATTAGTGTATTGCAATTGTGCCTCATAGTGTGGTTCAATGTGATAAAACACACATGCACGAGGGTACACAGCTCTTTCCACATATGTTAGTAAAGTCGGTTATAATAAATTACTTCACATATTGGTAGAGTATGATTTGAACTGTTTCCTTCCTCCATCCTTCCTCTGCCTCTCCCTGTCTTCCTCCCTCACCTCTTTCTAGTACTCTGTAGGTCTCTTTCCACATTATTTAAAGTCCTTTGTTTTCTATTTTCTCTCTAGCTTCTACATATGAGAGAAAACGTATGCCCCTTGGCTTTCTGAGACTGGCTGTTCTTACTTAGCACAGTATTTTCTATCCATCCATTTCCCTCAATTGAGATAATTTTTTTCTTTGTGGCTGAGCAGAATTTCTTTGAGTACATATGCCACATGATCCTTATCCATTCATTTGTTGATAGACACCTGGGTTGCTTCTATAATTTGGCTATTTGTGCTGCTTTTAATAGAAATATGCATGTATCACAATAGTATTCTGACTTTAATTCTTCTGGAAAGATACCAAAGAGTGGAATATACACGGATCCATCAATATGAGCCTTTTACCAAATTATTGTTCTTTCTAAAAATATACTCAAGCTCTTAAACATCTTGGGACTGTGTTATAACCCATCAGGTTTATTTGGGACTGTGTTATAACCCACCAGATTTCATTTAGGAAATGACTCTGAATGCTTTCTGATTCTGAAAGAATTTTGTGTATGTTCTTTGTAGTGCTTCACCATTCACCTCTTTTTAAGGCTTTCACAAGGTTTGGCTAGGGAAATACTTGCATCAATTTAAAAGGGTACACTTGGGAAAAACTCAGAAGATTCAGGCCAATCTCACCTCTCACTTGAATTAGAATCTCAGGAAATGGAGCTTGTAAATTTGCATTTTAGAAAATATTACATGTGGATCCTGTGTATGCAGAGAGATGTTTGTGAACCCTTAAAGTAGCCCTGTGCAGTATTGCTTCAAGCCCTCCTATTCTTCCATCTCTTTGTTCTTGAAATCTTTATGGCCAGTGCCTGCCAAATCCAGTGGTATCTTTTGTTAGAGATAAAAAAAAAAGTTCATGGCACATGCTAAAAGACCATTAAGTTAGATATCATTAAGTCGGATATTATTTGAAGTCAGGAGGCTACTATAATGGGGCTTCGTAGTAGAAAATAAAGATGGGGTCCAGAACTTCATACAACAAGGGAAAGTAGGGATTTAGATTGAAGAGTTAGATGTTAATGAATGGAAAATTACTAAAAGGATATCAGGGGTCAGGAGGATTCTAGCTAAACTGATCAAACAGGATATTTCCTAAAGGGTGAGCAGGGTGAACAAATGTCACCTAGGAAATGGTGGAGAATGAGGACTAAGAATGACTTCATTTGAAGGGAAGATTTTTTCAGAATGGACTTAGCAAGATTCTTACTAAAACTGAACAGTGCAGAGATGAACAAAGGAAGCCCAATGAAAGACTTCTTTGAGAAAACAGCTCAGAGGCCCCTTGTCAACGTCTAGTGGGTCGGGGTCCCTGGGTAAGGATTCCGCAGAAATCAGGACACAGGGGATGCAGAGCAATATCACTGCAACTGCATGTTTATGGAAAGTTTTAGTCTGATTTTTATAGACAGAAATTAAAATAGACAATCTCTCTTTCATAAAATCACAAGATATTTTGTGTCATAAGATATTCTGTGTAAATCTGGTAGAAATGAGATAGTATATCAATCTATAAACCTCTTTGCCCTAAGTCACCTTGTCCTAATTCCTTTTGCCCTCTATCCAGAATAGTTTGTACCCAGATATATTAGAAATCAAGAACACAGTTTACCAGACCAAGAGGCTGCTTTCTTATCTTGAAAACAAATTCTGACAGAACATCTTTCTCTTGTGCTTGGCCTGCCAAGTATCAGCAACATAGTGTCCTCCTCTTTTGTTCCCGGATAGAGCCTGCACTCTAGGCTGGAAGGGTCTCTCCACAGCCCCTGACTAGAGCTTGGTCAAGTAAGAAATATTTTTCCCCTTCACTGTCTTCCACTACCCTCCTCATGAAATACTCTCTTGGCTTCCCTAAAGAGAGTGGATGATGTTGCTTTTCACATTTGTATATTATAACATTAAAACGGGAGGAAGAAGTTGGTAAAATAAGAACTCATCCCTCAGTTTAGCTTGTACCCCCATGTATTTCTTTAATAAGTGAGTATAACATGAAGAGAATGTGTTCAGGGCTGGTGAAAAGGAGTCATTTATTGTTATTTTTATTTATTTATTTATTTATTTATTTATTTATTTATTTATTTATTTTAATATAACTCACATGCACCGACTTTGTCAAAACCAGTTTCCTTTTGTTCTTTTTTGTTTTTTGGCTTGACACAGAGTCTTACTAGGATGCTGAGAATCTCGCTACTTTGCTGAAGCTGGCCTTGAACCTGTGATCCTCCTGTCTCAGTCTTCCTAGTACTGGGATTACAGGCAAGTGCAACCATTCCTGGCACAATCAGTTTTCTTACCCTTAACTTCAGCCTAGTTGTCTGTATCTTTCTTTATATCCTCAATAACAGGCATTCCTTATGATCCTGCCCTTTGTTCTTTCTCTATATAGCAGACATGATATCTGTTCCTCTGTATTTATCAATAAAATAGAGGAACATCTCAGATCTAAGTTTTAACCCCAGGTGTATTTGTTTCTAGGTTGACTGTACTCTGTTGATTTATTTTGTGTTTCCTGGGGCCATGTACACAATCAAATTTCTCTACAAATGAAACACAGACTCTTAGAATTTTAGTCCAAAGAACTTAAAATATATACACCATGGGGGTCTTGGGAATGGAGAAGAAATCATTTATTTTACTGTAACTTTCTTCCCATGGTAATTCTCTCCCCAAGGCTCTCAGCTCAAGTTTGACACTAGAAATGAAATCGGGTGTTTTTGCTGAGGAAAATGGGCCTCAATGCTCCTTCTCATCATCTACTGGTCCTCTTGATCTTAATCTTTATTTTTTAAATTAAAAAAATGTATTTTATAGTACTGGGGATTGAACCCAGAGGTATTCTACCTACAAGCTACATCCCAGCCTTCTTTTATTTGTTATTTTGAAACATGGTCTCACTAAGTTGCAGAGGGTCTCACTAAGTAGCTGAGGATGGCTGTGAACCTGCAATCCTCCCATCTCAGCCTCCCAAATACTGAGATTACAAGCGTGTGCCACCATGCTTGACTGATCTTAATCTTTAAACTTTGGCTCCATGTCTGATTTTACCCCAAGTCTACAGTCTCATATTTTTCTCATTAATTGTCTTAAATCCTGCAGAAGGTATCCTATATTCTGTGAGATCCTCATCCCTACAATTTCTAATTACTTTAAGCCTTTAAATCTGAAATTCTCTAAAATATTATTTTCAAATTATATTTGAACCACATATCGACCTTGTGTTTTTCAGCTCTGCTTTTGTTCCATTATTTCATAACTTTCTAATTCCTCTGGCTTTCAGATACCTCATTTGCCCTGGGCATATTCTACAAAAGAATCAATGGCTTTATGATTAAACTTAAAATGGTTTTAGATCTCCCCCAGAATATTCTAAACATATACATTTTATCTCAAGACAAGATCTGATGTTTTCTCAAATGCTGTTACTTCTTTCTAAGCCTTCCTGGGTTTTCTTTTTTCTTTCTTTTTTTTTTTTTTTTGTATGCTTGCATTATTTTCCCTTCCTGCCTATGTTTCCCATTTGCATTGACTGAAGAGTATATTCATAACCCAGCACAAAAGCACAAAGAGCCACACTTATTCTCTACCTGGCAGAAGAAGTGGCAGTTTTCATTGAGCTCAGAATTAATGATCCCTGAGCATGACCTGGAATAGCAATGGATTCAGAAGCAAATGATTGTCATAAATTGTTAAAATTAGATGGTATTTCCACAGATTGTTCTGCAGTTTGTGATTCAAGCAACTGAATACTGACTCTAAAATATCTACATGAGGTTTGTACAGCAGTGAAGAAGTTTTTGCCTGCAGGTCTGTCAATAAACTTAACTTCCCAGAAAATCATTCTTAAGTACATCTCTGGCAAGCAGCAAGAAAAAATTTTAAAACTTACTGTATACTAATCCATGCAAAGCAAGACAAGTCTCAGAGCAAATATTTCACAGCTGCTAAAAACAATGAAGTGATGATAACAATATGATCGGATCTATAATGTGGTTTTCCTCCTCCTTTTCTAACTAAAAAATGTTAAATCTGAATATTGTCCAGGTAATCTGACAAGTTTTGAAATGGATCCGCATCTCTCAGGAGGATGGGAGAGAGGGTAGAGGATGAGGATGATGAGGGACAGAGAACAGAAAATTACTTGCTTTTCTATTCACATTAAAGATATTTTAATCATATGGTTTAGGTTTTATAACATAATATCCTTTCACTTCTTTTATATTTAAAACTTACCTAACTCTACTCTTAAAGGGCAGCATAAGAAATCTTTGAAATATTTTAATTCCCAGGCTGCATTGCCTTTTACTTTAATTTTGAAGAATGAAGAGATCTCACCTAGGAAATATCTGGAGACTTTTGGAAGATCCTTCAAGCAGAACAGTGTTTAATGGATTACTCCTTTTACACAGTAGGCATGCGTTAGTGGCATAAGAAAATATTACCTTTGAGAGGTCTCCTGAGCTGACTGCTCACCCACAGAACTTTCCATTAGGGCCTCGGCATTTCATGATGTTCCAAACTCACCGCATCCTTCCTCACTGTAAAGGGCGGGTTTTGAATATTTAGTTCCAAGCCCAAAGAAAGGGCAAATAACAAAGAATATATAAGGGGAGAGCAGTGTACAAATAAGAAATTCTAGACCTGAGCTGCCCTGCTGCCTCACCCATCAGCCCTTATGTTCTGTCAACTCTCTTTCCACCTCTTTTTTTTTTTTTTTTAAGTCTCTGCTCTTTGCTGTTTCCATCAGTACCACTTTTCCTAAAGCTGGTGAATCCATTCCATGTACGCTGCTTCTTGATTTATCCTAGGGAAGCCCAGCTCTGTTCATGGCACTCCTGTCTTCTAATGCTTGTCCTGGCTTCCATTTTCTTCCAATATGATTCCCACCCCCTATGGATTTCATTGCAAAAAAACCCAAACAAACAACAACAAAAACTCCTCTTCTCTCTCTCTCTCTCTCTCTCTCTCTCTCTCTCTCTCTCTCTCTCTCTCTCTCTCTCTCTCTCTCTCTCTCTCTCTTATTCTTGCATACCCATTCTTCAGTAGGACCAAATGATGCCACAGTCCTGTGGATTCCTGCATGGGCTGCTGGTGGGCTTGATCCATCCTGCAGTTAGTCTTGGATTCTTTTACTCTAAATGTGTCCCAATTTGGAAAATAGATTAGGTGGTTGCCGTATGTACCATTCATATGTGATGCCGTTTTCTCCATTACCTGTTTCTAGAAACAGCTTCTTTCTTGTCTAAACATCCACTGCCCATTCAAACTGTGATTTATCATATTGTTCTATTTCCTTTCTTTTTTTTTAACTTGTATTCTTTTATTTTCTTCTAATCATTATGTAATAGGGAGATAGGAAATACTATAATGGTTACGAACTGAATGATTTTCCTCCAAATTCACATGTTAAAACCCTCACCCCAAGTTATAGGGTCACTTAGGAAACTATTATGTTTAATGAAGTTATGAGGGGAGGGATCTGATCTGATACAATTAATGTTTTAATAAAAAGAGATATCTGAAAGTTCATTTCCTCTGACATGTGAAGATACAGTAAGAAGATGGCTGTCTGTGAGCCAGGAAGGGGTCCCTCACCGGAACCTAATCATACTGATAGAGACCTGTAGCCTCTGGTACTGTAATAAAATACATTTCTGTTGTTTCAACCAGTCAGTCTATGGAAACTATGTTACAGTGGCCTTAATAAATTCAAAGATTTTTTTCTTATAAACATGTTTGTACAATTAAAATATTAAGGACAGTATCTTGCACATAGTAGGTTCAACACACACACACACACACACACACACACACACACACACACACACACACACGATGAGCAAATCCTAAAAATTTCACTTTATTTTTAGGAAAACTCATATTTTAATAATCCACTTCAACCATGGTATTTGACTACTCAATCTGCTGTCCCAACAAAGGGCTACCTTTCAAGGCAGTAAAAACTAAAATCTATACTGTTATAAAGAAGTACAACTCAAGAGACTGAATCACTTGCTCTTAAGATAATTCATATAAATAATATGTATTTATCCAGAACACTTACATGTATAAGAATAACTTTTTTTTTTTTTTTTTTTTTTTTTTTTTGCGGTATTGGGGATTGAACTCAGAGGCATTCTACCTCCGAGCTATACCCCCAGCCCTATTTTTTATTCTTTATTTTGAAACCGGGTCTCACTAAGTTGCGGAGTGCCTCACTTAGGTAGCTGAGGCTGGCCGCGAACCCGGATCCTCCGGTCTCAGCCTCCCAAATGCTGGGATTACAAGCGTGC